>JAWPHD010009139.1:0-107237 GCA_037043455.1 Cyrtodaria siliqua
GATTTATTTTTCCAGGGGTGTCAACATAGCTATATGTGGGGGGGGGGCGAGGTGGGGAGGGTGGGTGTGCCAACAAAGATATATGTGTAAGAATTGACCAAAACAACACAGAAATATGTAAACAAATTATTAAAAAATAGACTTTCGAGTGGGTGGGGTCATCATAGCTATATGACTGTGTAAGAACTAGAATTTAGCAAAACAACACAGAAATATTTTTAAAAAAAAGAGTTTCGAGTGCGTGTTTGTGGGGAAGGGGAGGGCGGGGGAAGGCGGGCAAAAGTGTAGAGAGGGGGACAACATAGCTATGTGTAAGAATTGACCAAAACAACACAAAAATATGTAAAAAAGAAATGAGTGAGGGGCCGGGGGAGGCGGATGGGTGGGGGTGGAGAATACAGAGGGGAGTAGGTGGGCAACAAAGCTATATGTGTAAGAATTGTCCAAAACAACACAGAAATATGTAAAAAAAAGAATAATAAGGCGTGGTGGAGGCTAGGTGTGTGTGTGGGGAGGGGCGGGGAGTAGGGAGCCCATGTCCCAATATGGGTGAAGTATGCATAAAATGCATGATGCTATAAGAAATCCCAAACCAAATGTATAGATATATACAACAGGTTACATGCATGCAAACCTAGATCTGCCTTTATTGCACAATTTATTGGCCATCACAATTTGGGTTCCATGGGAGCCCAGAATTTGCAGAAAACAAAATTACTTACGCAATCTTTTACAACATACTATAACGAAACCAATTCCCAAATTTAGTTGAGCTAGGACAAGAAATGTAAGAAATATACACCTGTAAACACAGCTTACACGCAAAATTTGATGTGAAATAGACACATTTTAAGGGCTCTCAGAATTTGGGTTCCATGGGAGCGCAGGTGTTACAGGAGCCAAAATTACTTACGCAGCCCTCAAGATAATGCTATAAGGAAGCTCATGGCCAAATTTTGTTGTGCTAGGATAACAAATGTAAGAAATATAGACTTGTAAACACAGCTTACACGCAAAATTTGATGTGAGATGGGGGGACACATTTTATGGGCTCCAGAATTTGGGTTCCATGAGAGCCCATGGACTACAGGAACCAAAATTGCTTATGCAGTCCTTAAGATAATGTTATAAGGAAGCCCATGGCCAAATTTGGTTGTAATAGGATAAGAAATGTAAGAGAATTAGACTTGTATAGACTTAATGACCCTATCATTTTGCAACGTACTGCATGCTTGGTGGGGTGGTGGACCCTTTTACAGTTCGCCACTATGCTTTCCTCTTTAATTGTACGATGACCGGAGAGGCTGTTGACCCTATGATGACGCGTACCTAAAGCCCATTGAGACAGTGGCGTTTGATGTGTGTCTATGATCTTTCCTGTCGTGCCCTTAATGGTTTATTCTCTTGTTGCTCTGGCTTCTGCCAAGTCATTGAGTACCTTCATTGTGGCTTTCTAGGCTATTGTTTTTTTGTATTATATTTACACGAGCATATTTGTGTTTTACTTATATTGTCTATTGATGCTGCTTTGTTGGTTAGAGATTAGATCATGGCGGGGATTTCTTTATTTACACTGTCCTGTTTTAATGGGATGACAGTAGGGTAAGTGTGAGGTTTGGTGCACCCTAGAACCGGTGTAAACCCCCAGTGGCCTTTGTTGCCACTGACCGTTCAAGGTGGTAGCCCTATTGTCAACCCTTTTGTGCTTGTGATGTCGTTTGCATTTTTTATTACTTTTGCCTTCTCGTTTGTCTGTTTGCGTGTTTGTTTTTGTGTTTTGTGGTTGACTGTCGTCCTTGAATGCTGCTTTCCCTGTCCGATAATTTTATCTTCCTTTGTAAACACAGCTTACACGCAAACCTTGATGTGGGACGCCGACGCCGACGCCGACGCCAACGCCGACGCCGGGTGATTACATAAGCTCTCTTATTCTTTGAATAATTGAGCTAAAAAATGCCTTAGAAAGGCTATTTATTTGGCTTTCTGGTGATATAAAATGTAAATGAGTGTGCCGCAACGCAGGTCTCTCGCTACACGTCACGATAAGCCTAGAACAAATTGATAACTGCAGCGTATAATCGATAGCCATACCTGGATGACAAGTTATTTCAGTACAATACAGTGTTAGCACTGTGGTGACATATCCACCGTCATATAGATCCCTTTAATAATGTAAATTTGAGGACTCCTTAGATAGTTTTATTATACTGTTGTTCTAAATATACTTAATGTTATATAATTATAGTCGGTTCAAAAACTCGCCAAGATCTTATCAGTCTTGCAAAGCAGAAAAATAACAGATGTGAAAACTGACACTGGAAAAAAGAGGAAGACCCCACCATCTATCAAAGGGGACATTATGTCACCATCACATACATGAAATATTTTCAGGACCTCAATCTGGGAGTTTAGTGATTTTTTTATGGGAAATTAATGCAAAATCTGGGAGTTTTTTGATCATAAATGTTAGAGTGCGCGAGGTATTTTTTTACCCAAATATTATAAATGAATGCCATAAAATACAGTTTTAAAATAGTTTTTACTAACTTCTTTAGATAGTCATACCATTAATGTAATTAAACAACATAATATTTCTTGCTTTTGAGTATTTTTTGATTATTTGTTTTATAATCATGAAATTTGAATGACAATTATGATACAAACATTTAATATCATCTAACACTATTATTTAGATACCTATTTTCATTGTCCAAAAGCCCTGAGGAATAGAAACTCCAAATGAAAATTCTACTTTCGTTTTTTCTATCCAATATTACATTGTATCCATTTGAACCCAACCGAGACGAGAAGTAAACTTCCAGAAACAATGTATCGACTCGCAAGCACAAACTTTTTTTGGCAAATACAATCGAATATCCATCTTTCGCGGAATAGTTGATACTGGCATTACTGCATGTACATGTGTATGCACTGAAATATGCACTGAAAACATTTATATTGCGTTTCATCAGGATGGCAATAATTTTCATTTTCCACGTCTATATAAATGATAGCAGTTTGTTTCAAGTCATAATCCAATTAATTACCTACATCATTAATGACTTTAACAGCATACTGCTAGGCTAATCCTTTGATTAGATCAACTGTCTGCCGATCAAACATTACCCCTCGGGCCACTGAGCTGAAGTTGGCACTCACTTTCTATCACTCAAACAAGCTATCAGGCAAGCGAGCAGTAAAATTTAGCTGTGCACACTTTCAATCACTACTTCTCGTGTGCAATCACTACTTCTCGGGTATTGAACCTTGAATGGATCGTAGTCTTGATCAACTTCGACGCTTGTTTGTCTTGAAAACAAGCAAGCGTTGCAGATGATCTAGACTAAATGTTGGCTGACTGAACCTGAACGAGTGAGCATGGAAGCGCAGATGTTTTGAGGTTTTTAAGGGTAATCTACGATACGTATACTGTCTAATATGACCCCCCCCCCCCCCCACACACACACACACACACACATAAAGGCACCACCCCGCCTCCAATACAGTCGCATAAGACTACTCACCTTGCTAATTTTTACAGACCATCATCCCTAGTATTATAGCCCTCCCACATGACGCCCCCCCCCCCCACATCACACCCCTACCCTATCACACTGTGTTGATGCTGGGCACCAGGTGGCCCGGTTAGCTCAGTTGGTAGAGTAGTCGCCCTGTGTTAGCGAGGGTTCGCGGGTTCGAGTCCTGTAACGGCCACACTTTTGTCCCTTGATTTACTTCATTGGCGACAAGGATAATTCGTTGAATGATGGATAGTTGCACCGGGGGATCTGAGAGACTGAAGGAGTTGCGTCAGCTCTTAAAATTTAAAAGTGGGAGGAATGTGGTGATATTGGGAGGTTAGCTCAGTGTGTGTGTGTCTATAGACTCCTGTTGTACATGTGTGTGTCTGAAGTCTCATGTTGTACAGGTGTGTGTGCGCGCGTGCGTGCGTGCGTGCGTGCGTGCGTGCGTGCGTGCGTGCGTGCGTGCGTGCGTGCGTGCGTGCGTGCGTGCGTGCGTGCGTGCGTGTGTGTGTGTGTGTCTATATACTCATGTTGTACATGTGTGTGTGTACAGTCTCATGTTTTACATGTGCGTGTGTCTATAGTCTTGTGGTGTACATGTGTGTGTCTATAGTCTTGTATTGTACAGGTGTGTGTCTATAGTCTCATGTTGTACATATATGTGTGTCTACAGTCTCATGCTGTACATGTGTACGTACAGGTGTATGTCTATAGTCTTGTGTGTGTATATGCTCATGTTGTACAGGTGTATATGTCTATATTATCATGTTCTACATGTGTATGTCTAGAGTATTATGTTGTACATGTGTGTGTGTGTATATTCTCATGTTGTACATGTGTGTGTCTATAGTTTTGTGTTGTACAAGTGTGTGTGTATTCTCATGTTGTACAGGTGTATGTCTACAGTCTCATGTTGTACAAGTGTATGTCTATAGTCTTGTGTTGTACAGGTGTGTGTGTATATGCTCATGTTGTACAGGTGTATATGTCTATATTCTCATGTTCTACATGAGTATGTCTATAGTATTGTGTTGTACAGGTGTGTGCGTGTATTCTCATGTTGTACAGTTGTATGTGTGTATAGTGTGTATAGTCTTATGTTGTACATGTGTGTTTCTATGGACTCATGTTGTACATGTTTGTGTGTATGTCTATGGACTTGTGCTGTACAGGTGTATGTCTACAGTCTCATGTTGTACATGTGTGTGTCTAGTCTTGTGTTGTACATGTGTATATCTACAGTCTTATGTTGTACATGTGTGTGTGTGTGGGGGGGGGGGGGGGGGTGTATAGTCTTATGTTGTACAGTTATATATGTCTATAGTCTCATGTTATACATGTGTATGTCTATAGTCTTGTGTTGTACAGGTGTGTGTGTGTGTATGTGTGTATGTGTGTGCGTGCGTGCGTGCGTGCGTGCGTGCGTGCGTGCGTGCGTGCGTGCGTGCGTGCGTGCGTGCGTGCGTGCGTGCGTGCGTGCGTGCCTGTGTGTGTGTGTGTGCGTTCATGCGTGCGTGGTCTTATGTTGTACAGTTGTATATGTATATAGTATCATGTTATACAGGTGTGTCTATAGTCTCATGTTGTACAGGTGTGTCTATAGTCTCGTGTTGTACAGGTGTGTGTGTCTATAGACTCATGTTGTACATGTATGTGTGTATAGTCTCATGCTGCACAGCTGTGTGTCTATAGTCTCATGTTGTACATGTGTGTGTGTCTATAGTTTCATGTTATACATGTGCATGTCTACAGTCTCATGTTTTACATGTTTGTGTGTGAATAGTCTCATGCTGTACAGGTGTGTGTCTATAGACTCATGTTGTACAGGTGTATGTCTATAGTCTCATGCTGTACAGTTGAATGTGTATAGTCTTGTGTATCTATAGTCTCATGTTGTACATGTGCGTGTCTACAGTCCTCATGTTGTACAGGTGTGTGTCTATAGTCTCATGTTGTACATGTATGTGTCTATAGTCTCATGTTATACATGTGTGTTTCTATAGTCTCTTGTGTACAGGTATGTGTCTATAGTATCATGTTGGACAGGTGTGTGTCTATAGTCTCATGTTGTACATGTATATGTGTACAGTCTCATGTTGTACATGTGTGTGTCTATAGTCTCATGTTGTACATGTATTTTGTGTACATGTACAACATGAGACTATAGACACACACCTGTACAACATGAGACTGTAGACACGCACATGTACAACATGAGACTATAGATACACAAGACTATACACATTCAACTGTACAACATGAGACTATAGACATACACCTGTACAAAATTGAAATATTTTTGAGAATTTGACATCACAGTGAAATATGGTCATTACAACACATATATGACAACTCCACATAACATTCAAATAGGTTTATAAGTGTAAAGATACTAAGTTAACTTAATATGTTATAAATGATGGAAAAATATGTATATTTTTAGAAAATCCTTGTGAAACCTTTGATCACTAGTTAACATAAATTATGTATAGTGCAGTATATAGTTATATTTGATAGGGCTCTAAGTAGTTTTTACTGTACCTTCAACTACATGTCCTTGTTATCTACATGTCCTTGTTACGGCAAATGAAAAGTATGAGCTATTTCATCTGTGGGGACTGAGAAACAACATCTGTAATTATAAAAAAAAATATATTATCAACTACAAGTTCAATAATCATAATGATTGATCATTCATTCCTTAAAGTGAAAGTATTTTTATATAGGAATTATTCATTTAATGATGATTATTTGTTCTTTCCACTGGTTACACAGGTGTGTGTGTCTATATGAAAATGCTCACATCTATGGCACACGCTTAACATTTGTGTCTGAATTCTTAAAATATGTTATAAAAAGAAATTTCACTGTTAAGTGACAAATGCACCAGAAGTGGTTTGTGAATATATGAACAATATGTTTATGCACACAGCTCAAAATGTAACGACATCACAAGTTTGAACCATGTTTATACATATGCATGGGCATAATGGTAAGATCAGGTAAAAGCTCAGCAAAACTGGAAGGTGACCGAGGACAAAGTTATACACCAAACAAAACCAATATGACTTCATTCAAATACAGGATCATAAGGCATATTCTGACCTCTAAGTGTGACCTTTACCTTGAAGCTACTGACCTGGATTTTGCTAGCGACACATAGTCTTGTTGTGGGTGAACACTTCTGCCAAGTTATTTAAAAATCCATGAATGTCACAAAATAACTTCTTTTTGACCTTTGCTCTATAAGTGTGACCTTGACCTTGAAGCTACTGAACTGGATTTTATTCGTGACATGTCATCTTGTTGTGATGAATACTTCGGACTAGTGGGTTAATTCAAAGATTTTCCAAGTATAGAATTTGATCAATGGCTTTGGCAAAATAGATTTATTAGCATTATGGTTACCATGGTTTGATTAATTCGCTTTATATAGCTTTAGTAATTGCACATGGTAAGGTAGTAATGAATAGTTTCTTTGAGTTTTTCAGCTATAAACATGCTTTACAACTTGAATTCCTAGAGAACTCGTCTGAAAAACTTGAATGGTATAAACACATATTTTGTAATGTTGAAAGGTTACCATTTCACTTGCTGAAATGACATTTTCGTAAACCAGTCTACTGAAATCATTACTATTATATGTATATTAGCGACGAAATATTCAGAAGCCTCAGGAAGGTAGGGTTCAAGCCTGCTAATTTCCCTTTTTTTTTTTTTTTTTTTTTTTTTTAATTTTCATTGGTTTTTATTATTAAATCAAATCATTCAATGAATACAATTGGTTAAAAGTTGATCACATGATTAAAAAAATAAAAAGGTATATTGACCTGAAAAACGTATATTGACTTTTGTATATAAACCTGTGAAAAATAAGTATGAAAAATTCAATTTCCATGAATATTCAAAATTCAAAATTTCAAAATTTCAAAATTCAAAATTCCAAAATTCAAAATTCCAAAATTCAAAATTCGGAATTCAGAATTTCAAAATTCAAAATTCAGAATTTCAAAATTCAGAATTTCAAAATTCAAAATTTCAAAATTCAAAAATTTCAAAATTTCAAAATTCTAAATTCAAAATTTCAAAATTTCAAAATTCAAAATTCAAAATTTCAGAATTCCAAAATTTCAAAATTTCAAAATTCCATGAATAATTTGATTTAATAATAAAATAATTGTTGCCTTTTAGGTTCGGTCGATATATAGAGTTTAATAACCAGTGTTTTTGAGATACGGGAAATATCTCCCGAGGTAGAGAAATGGCCCCGATATAAGAACGAGTGCGGAGCACGAGTTCTTATATCGGGGCCATTTATCTAGCGAGGGAGATATTTTCAGTATCTCAAAAACACTGGTTATTAAACTATATATTACATAATTTAAAATGATATTTTATTAATATTTCTAATGATGCACGCCTTTTTACACCAGTTTGCACGAGAACGCCAAGACGACGTTACATCATCCAAGACGACGTTACGTCATACAAACAAAACAAGTGGAACCGGAACTCTTCGTTAATATCCGTAATCGTTATTTCCTATTGACGGAATCTGACGAAGACGTCCGTAAAACAATCGGAACGTCATTTGGCATTTCCGCCACTGACGGAAAAGGCCGAGCAATGTTCCGTACGAGTAGATATAGGTTTTCTATTCCCAGTATTTCCTATATAAATCAGAGACAATTATGTAATATGTGTATTTATCGACCTGAGAAAAGTGATAGAAAAGTGATATCACTTTTCTCAGGTCGATAAATACACATATCGACCTCACTAAAAGGAAATAATTAGATAATATTATTCCTTTACATTTGTCACTTTGATAACGCAATCTTAATAATTACACATGGTAACAGTGAACCGTTTATATGTGTTGTAATAATATACACTCTAACGCACACGTGAACAATTGTATTTCTGTGGTGATGTGTACTTCTAGCACGTCGTATTACAAGGTAATTGTAATCAATATGTAAGGCATGTCAAGGTTTTTGGACAGAAAGAAGCGAGGTCGCCCACATTGATTTAAAATGCCTGGTAGGAAGAACTGGTGGTAAAAATCGGAAAGAATGTAAGAAAAAACGGTCGTGGCGTGTTTATGTCTGCGTGACAACATTTATTTTTTTCAATATTGTTTTAACACCCGTGACTTGATATATTATTATGTTAACTTCTTGTCTCTCGGCAGCTATTTTACGCTTGCGTAAAACCTTGCTTGTATAATCATGTTACAACTTATTCTCGGATATAATCCGAGAAAACCCCTTCTATAGGTTGTCTTCGGTGGGGTGGGGTCAGAAAATAGTGTGTCCAGGGGTGTAGCGTCCAGGTCCAGGGCAGTATTTTGATATTTTAGTTGTCCAGAGGAAAGTTAGTCTGGGAGGGAAGGGGGGGAGGGGGGGTTTAAATCCGAGAATACCCATTATATAGGTCATCCAGGGGGTAATCTGAGGAAAGTTTGTCCAAGGGGGTAGCGTCCAGGGGGACGGTTTTCCAGGGGGTAGCGTCCGTGGGGGTGGGGTTGGGTTGATATCTGAGTTGTTCAGAGGGTGTTAAATCAGAAAAAAAAATCTATAGGTTGTCCATGGGTGTGTCAGAGAATAGTGTTTCCAGTGGGTAGCCTCTAGGGGGTGTTTTTTATATTTGAGGTGTCCAGGAGGGGGTGTTACTACTGTTAGGATGCTTTGTCCAGGGGCGTGGGGGGGGGGGGGGGGGTGGGGTGAATGAATGAGTTTATAAACCCATTGTATAGGGGGAGGGGGGGCGGATATTTTCTGGAATAGCCCGTTGTCATTGATGAAATTTCCACAAGTGACCAGGATACATATGCAAAAAAAAACTGAATTCCAGGAGAAATTGCCAACATGAACTCCGGAAACATGTTTTCAAGCGTGATTTTACCTTTTTTTGAAGCAAAAGAAATCCCCAGGGTATCAATACAGCACGTATTATGCAAATAATCGCGTAAATGCTTTACATATGAGTCGCCGATAACGATAAAGTCGCTAGAGGCAGCCATCTTGGATTAGACTGGTCCCCCGACTAAAACTCTTTCAGATTTATAGACAGGTACGGGGCGTTGCCATTTTATCCAAAAAACTGTCTGTTTTCTTTGCGCATCTAGTTGACGCATGTTTACTGCGCATTTAGATATGCGCATGGAATACCGGAAAGAACAAGTGCCAATGTAAACAGAGGATGCTAAAAACCCACAAAGTCGTATCACAATAAATGCTTAAAGTACGGTAGCGATAAAGTCCAGTTAACAAAAGTCGGTACAGTCGGACACGAAGAGAGAGAATTATTTGAACTTTAAAACAAATATGGTGGCGTGGCAATAGAAAGAGTTTTTTTGTGCAAGAATTGCTATAGAATATTAGAGCATTTGGATCAGAAGTAAAAACAATTCTACAATGAATGCCAACGTGGTTGTAACAATGGAAAGAGGATGGCAACCTCGCCGGTTGCCTAAACAACCTCGCCGGTTAAAAAAAATTGTCCCTAAAACCGCCATACATAGACAGTTGTTTAGTGCCTTATCAAACCAGAATCAGCTGACAACTGATATAGAAGATGGAAAAGGTTGATCATTTATGGGCAATTAGTGAATTACCCAGTTCTATCACAAATATTCTGTCGTCTATCACAAATATTCTGTCGTAGACTGATGTGCATATCCCCTTTTACTGTCACATCAACTCCCTCGCTCAGTACTAGAGTGCATCAAGATCAGAATACATCTAAAAATAAACACTCTTAATTAATATAAAACATAAGTCAAAGAATAATTATGCCTACCAATTGTAATATCCATTTTTATGGGCATCAACGACCATTTATTTTTATATATCCTTTTTTTCCTTTTTTTTAAATCCTGTTTTCCTACAACATTAGATGAAAGTGTCAAACGTCACCTTTATGACGATGTTCTTGTAAAGATACGTCATGATGTAGCGACGTCAATGCTATTTTAATTGAGGTGTTGGAAGTGGTGTATTGGGAACAAAGAGAAAAATAATTATAAGAAAATGACACATCCTGAATATAATAAATTATAACGTTGCATTTTAATAATGAGAAATAATTAATATATTTACAAGTAAATAAAATGAAAAGTCTAGACTTTTTTAGTTAATACTATTGGATCTAGATATATCTGTGTAACAAATTCACATTAAGTGATATTAGACAGTGTACCTTTAAGAGGAATGTGCCATATATTTTGACCATGCAATAGTAACCAATAGTGAGTGGTTTTTCTATTGTGCAATTGAGAAGATAATTGGGTGTTATATTTGGGTGGTCAGTGTGTGCTGGAAATTGGTGGTGATATGTTGTGCTATTAAGAGGTGCAGTAACTTGTGGAAATGAATATGCAGATCTGACGGTGTTTAGTGAGTAAATTTAAATTATCAGTAGTTTGTGAAATGTTGGAATTGTGCTATTTTATCTATACATTGACACTGACTTTGTCAAATATAAAAGTGCACAATTTTAGAATATTAAGAAAGGCTTTATTATTTTATAGGGGAACTTCTCCTCCTTTTTCGTGGCGATGATGTAGTTGATGGTGTGGTGATGGTATGTGATGTAGGGTATAGATCGCAGTCAAGTGATATAGCCAATACATAGAAGAGGGGTGATACAGGCAATATGTTATATTTGTGATATAGTCTGAAGCAGTTGATAGCAGTTGATAGTCTGTACAGTGAAGTGATATAGCCTATGCACAGAAGAGTGGTGATATAATCAATATGATATGTCCGTGATATAGATGGATGCAGTCAGTAGATGGGCTGTACAGTAATGTGATATAGCCTATGCTTACAGGATTGGTGATACTATGCATATTATATATTAGTAATCTGGAGTTTGCAGCAAGGTATACATAAGATGCTGTTATTTATATTTGTCATAGATAGTGAGGGATTGTGCTACATATGAAGTACCGTTAATGGTTTTCCAAATAAAGGCAACAACCGTATTAATAATCTACAACAATTAGATATTACATAGACGGAATAAACATGAGAAAGGACGTTGAATCATATAACGTTGTACAGTGTTTGTCATTTGAGTCTGTTAACTCAAAATAGAAAGTATTTATATTAGTATTGAGTGATTGTCTAAAACTCCACGATATTTCTTTTCTTTCTATTTCAAGTTTCCTATCTAACTATCTTCCGTATTTACTTTATTATTAAATACATATGTTTATTAAAACATAACATGTCTGTTTGTACTTTACTGTTCCGATAAACAAATCGATATTTTCAATATCGTCACAATCTGATAACATATTTTTTCTTGATAATCCTTTTTTTCATAAGATATAGACTGGTCATTTATCTCGCGTTGAATATTTAATGCACATAACAATGTCCACACACACCCACCCCCACCGGCGGGCTGACACAGAGAAATCAGAGGCGTAGCTTGAGTAAAATAAAAATGTAGGTTCGGGGCTATGCTCCCCTGGAAACACATCTAGAGAAGCAATTTGATGGCATTTGGCGTATATCTGGAGAAATTTTGTGTGAATTTTTTTTATAGGAAACTTCGCCTCTGGAAATTAGACACATTTCACATATGACCAAGTTCACATATGACCATGTTCTGTCTAAACGGTGTCATCAGTGATTTCTTATCCCCCGGGTCAGCCCCGCCCCCAACCCCTTCAGGCCCGGACCGATGGGGGAAAACACTGATCGGTGCATTAATTCGGAGACTGTAGCAGCATTCCTTGACATGTATATCTCGATTTCGTACATACTAAATGTATGATACGAGAGATTATTTGACCTCGTGAACTATTCCTTTTCAATTTTAGTATGAGTGTTCGTCTGGAATTTCTGAAACTATAATTGGCAACTGCATGAAGAGACATACCTACTGACGGTAAGAACGGTAAGAACACAACTCCCACGGCCACGACCCTTACGTATAAATATGGTACCATGCCAGGCATCAAGCATGGCAGTACGCGTATCCCTCATTATCCTGTGCACTAAGACCTTTAAATACAACAACCTTTGTCCCGTAAAACTCCACATGCATCTTAAGTATAAATACGGTAGCATGCCAGGAATCAAGCAGGGCAGTACTCGTATCCTCATTTTCCCGCGGCCCATCCTCCAGACCTGCCACAGCAGTTGGGCCCTCAAATACACAAACACGCAGCTAATAATAACCACAATACAGCACACCCATGGGGCGTAGCGTGGCATAATCCCTTACTGCCGGGATAAATAAAATTGAGGGAAAAAAAAGTTGAAAAATGCAATAAAAATCAGAGGGATAGTAGGGTAAGGGTGTAAAATACAAGATTACAAAAAGTATTCAAAACAAATAATATCATCACCAAGCTAAATAAAATCGAGTCTTGAAACGATCACTATTTGAGTCTAAAGATGACAAAAAACCGGGGGAGGCCCCTAAACTCCCATGTCATGCGGGGGTCGTACCCTCCCCCAATCGGGGGCCTAATCGGGGGCTGCGAGCCTGATACCCAATAAACATAACACCGGATATGAGGTTGAATAAACTCCCGTGTGCTATGTTTAAACGTATTTTGCACTTAATTCAGATACTTTGGTCGACTTTCAGGGGGCGGGTAACACAATTATTAATTTAACAGTTTTAAGGGCTCCAGACATAACGCCGATTCAAAAAGGGATTCTTCTTGAGGCTGACTATAACACACTATATATAATAATACTTTTCACATCGATCCTGCCGCGCAAAGCTCAAAGAACAATGAGATGAGGGTCTGTTAGGGGTTTTCTATAAATGTCACATGGACCTTTTTGAGGGTGTCGTCGTGAATATCTGGACGTTTTTAATTTTCCTCGCCGTTTTTCATATATGCAAAATATGTTCGTCGATATATTAAAAACACTTTCTTCCATTCGAGGCAAATATTATTTTTTTCCATGTCATATAGGACCCCACCCCCATAAATGGTATTTTTAAGCCTTTTAAAGGGGCACACGGCAATCTTGTTTCTTTTTAACTTGTGGCGTCCCGCTAGTTGTTTTCTACATTTTCTTAAATCATTAATGTTAATTATCAGAATAGTATAAAGCAAATTGCGTTGTGAATGTTGATATTATTGCACCATTCAGATATTAAAAGTTATTGCAGAAGTGAGTACTATAGTAGTATAGTAATAGTAATATTGTGTTATACTTTAATGCAAGCAGGCTATTGTCAAAAAGATACTAGATATATAAACCGAGAAGCCAATTGTAAACACTTCAAGATTGACCTGTGTCCCTTTAAGAATTGGTGTCAAAGTCTGAACTGCAGTGGAAATGACTGTTTTCCTCTTTTTTTCTTCAAAAACTACTTTTTCCTTTGCATTCATGAAAATATTAAGTTTTCTCATTTCTTAATGAAATAAAATCTCTTGTTCACTCCAAAGCAACAAATGTCGTCTATATATTTAAATAACTTTTTAATAAATATTTTCAAATCTGTTTGTATTTTAAGTGTACTAACTTTCCAATGAAGTAAGGGGTCCAATGTGAACAATACGTCTGACATTTGGGGCATCTGCACCCATACCATATGCCTCGGTTGCAAACAGAAGCTTTATGTTTCCTTCAAGATGGGACATATCTTGTGATATGGCAGTCTTCATCTAACAGAAAGAGAACATGAATTGTTTATCAAAAAATAAAACAAATGCCTCCTCCCTTTTCTATCACAAATGTCCTTTAAAATATATATATATATATATATATATATGTATATATAAAAAATTATTGGGAATGTTTGCACCCCAATTCGGAAAAAAACATAATTGTTATCTAACTATGTTCTATCTATCTATAAATACTGCTACACACTCTTTGAGTATTATGAGCAGTCCCCTTTAATCGCCGATTAACACATAAGTTCGGCGAGATCTTTAACATGCACAGGGTATTACTTTCCCTGCATACGGGAACGACGGCTTTACATCCCCTCCGAAGGATGGCATACTATCACAGTACGTTGCCAGAGACAGGTACTGCTAGAGTGCGTCAAAGAAATCCATGACATGACCACGCCGGGAATCTAACCCGGGACCTTTGACACGAGAGGTGAGTATGCTTACCCCTCGGCCAAACACTCCTACTCCGAATGGTTGCCATTGGAATGGGTTTGTTTTTCGGTACGGCTTAAATAATAAAAAAGCACTTAATAACCATATCGGTTTTTATAATGTTACATGTTTTACAACCTTGATGACCACAGTAAATCTGTTTCTACTGTACATGTCTACATACCTTCATGTGTTGTTCTCAAATATTTTGCCATTTTAGGGGTAACCTTCAATACTTTTTCACTTCCTAGTCTCGCCGATTGTTCATCTATGATTACATTCAGTGGACTCACAATAATTACCGTTGAGTCTTTTATCAGCGGAATTATTTCAAAAATTAAAGATTTACCATAGCCCGTAGGCAGAATAATTATTGCATCATTTTCCAGTGCCGCTTGAATACTTTTTGTTTGCAGGGGCTTCAACCACGTATACGATTTATCTTACTCAGTGCCAATTTTGATTTCAACACGAAACCTAGAGTCTCTTCGGCTTTAACTTAAAACGCTCTTTATCGATTGCTAAGTATTAAAAACCATTTTTAAATAGAGAAACGCTTTACCTCCAACACGCCAGCCATATTGGATTTTGTAACTAAGGGCTTTCCCAGTGTTACTTAAAATAGAACAAAATGTCGCTACCCCGTACCTGTCTATATATTTAGTATAGTCAGGGGACCAGTCTACTCAAGTTTGCGACCATAAAATGCCCGATTTACCGTCTGATAATTATGTGACGTCACATAACGCTGTAACAAGCGACGTCATTGGATGACGTCAACAAAATGCCGTTACCGATGAATTCGAGTTTTCATAGAAAAACAAGTGTGTATGCTTGATTTTACTTTATAGTTCTGGCATTTAAAATGTTTGTCAAGTCCCTTGTCCTGGGGTTTAGGGTGTACCTCGCCCCTCCCCCAACAATGTGTTCCCTGTGAAACATGTCACTTTAAAAAAAAGAGTGTGAGGTGGTTAAATCAACTGTTTTTGATGCATGTTGCATTCACAAATGTAAAAAAAAAAAGGTATGCAGACTTTAAATTAAATGCCTCCTTTGTTACCGAGTGATTTTCAAAAACAATGAATCAAGTATATTCAGGTATTGTTAAGAAGATGCGACGACTGGTGTATGTAGGACTATGGTGGGTCATATGATAATCGCTAACCATGTAAAAGTGAACTTATAACAAGCATTACACTTAGAGTTATATAAGTATCCATCACTAATAATACAATTGAATTGAATGTTGTTTAACGGCTCATCTACACAGTATAGGTTATTTAGAACAGCCCCATAGAGAGGGGAAGGATACATAGGAATTCGGGAATCGTGCCATACTCTTATTATCGAATAGATTCCTATAGTTTTTTAACGTGCTCGGAGGATATACCGATACATGGGACCGCCCAGTTTACGTCCGCATCCGACGGATGTGGCTAAGGGAACGTGTCTTGCCCAAGAACACACCGACGAATCTCAGTGGCACCACGGAGGATTGAACCCGGGGCCTCCGGTTAAAAATCCGCCGCGCTACCGACTGCCCTCACCAACCAACAATACAAATAAATTTTGATATTGCATCTATATTTTTTCTGATATAAGTATTCTTTAAATATAAAACTAAGTGCCAGATCTATATACATGTAAAAAAAAATCTATGACACTGTCCCTGGAGATTTACCTGAAAATTAAGAAGAACATCCAAAGGACAAAGTAAATAAAGCTTGTAGCATGGTCAAGGAATATCTTTGTATTTGCACAGGTGTCGATGTGTAAATCAACCAACTCATTGAGATCAGACTCTATTGCTTAAAGATGATATCAGTTGTGTTTATGTAATGGACAGAGTCTGGTCTCATCAAGTTGTTTAAATCAACCAACGAGATGAGACCATACTCTATTTGTTTTGCAGCATGTCCATTTTAGCTGTGTGTCATACTCTAACTTTCAATAACTGCTAGTTAGGATACACCAAAATACCTGTGTTGCCAGTGGCCCGACCGACCCTATTTGTAAGGGGCCGACCCTAAAACTTTTTATGCAAAAAATAAAAGATAACGTGTTGTTGTTTTTTCTCAATTTGTTCTGAACAATGATTTATCACATAGCTTACATCATGGAAGTGAAACATAACACCATTCTATATTTTCTGTAATCCACTGGGCACTGGTGGTACATGTACAAGTATATGCAAATCGTTACCAAATAACACAGCAAAAGTGGAAAATATTTCGGTACATGTAAGCCATATGATGGAGTCGGTCTAATTCGCTGACTTTCATAACTGACGTCAGCTATGCGCTGACACAAAACTGGTGTGGAAAATGCTGACCTTTGAGAAAACGCTGACCTTGTTAATTATTTACTTATTAAAGATAATTAAACTCTTTTTTAAACATATCTAAGTAAAATAACACATATCTAAATATATATAGAAAAATCAGCGTTTTTTATTTTGTTTTCAATGGTTTATTTGGAAGTTGAAAATAGGTAAAAAAAAACCTGACTTTTTATGAATTTGCTGACCTTGATTGTGTATAGTATACTAATCTTATTAATAGCATTGTTGTTATATTTTTCTGAGCATATCTAAGCAAAACAACACATATTTGAATATATTAAGCAAAATCAGCGTTTTTTATTTTGTATTTAATGGTTTGTTTTGAAGTTGAAACTAGTTAAAATACTTAATTATTTGGTTAATCAGATGAATTAGTGAAAACAATATTTTTGAATGTCTTTTGTTGATGAAATTTGAGCCAAATATTATTAATAAGACTCTGCCTTGTTATAAATTCTACTGATATTCCGGATGATTTGTTTTTGTTTTAAATTGGTTGTGTTGTTTGTGTAGTATATTATATACATGTATACGGATGTATTTATCAATTATTTCAGTTGAATAAGGGAAACATGTTTTGTTTGTATTCATCAAATCGCGCAAAAATATAGAAAACTCTTGATTATTTGCAATCAGTAGGTCCGTTACAGTAATATCTATCTATAAATTGTTTTCTTAATTCGTCATCAAGGCTACATTCTAATAAAAAGTTGTGTTCATCTTCTAACATATTACAAACTCTACACTTTCTCTTTTGTGTAGGTGTACTATTTGGTCTTGTCCATCTACCAGCCTCGATCTCCAGTATATGCGATGATACGCGTAATTTTGTTAAAGCGTTACAAAAGTTAGATATATTTATGTTATTGATATATGTTTGCAAATTAGAATTAGCTATGTTTCGGTAGAAGATTGCTCTACTAGCATTTTGTAATCGTTCATGCCAATTTCGTATGCAATTATCGTTTAACCTCTTGCTACGAATCAGTAGTATTATTTTTACTGGTCCTTTGGGACCAACGAGCCCAATATAGGTGGCTTTGAAGTAGAATACGGCTTAAGCCGGTGCTAGGGGGCGTGAGAAGTGTTGCTTCTTTCATTACTTCTCATGAACAGACTCAATAAAACCGAGTCTGCTGCTTTATTCTCTTAATTGTGTTTGTTGCTCTCAAAGGATCACCTTTATCAGTATGTATTAACATTCACACTAGCGTTCGTTTAGTGCAGTGTGGCGGCTGTAAAAAGTCTCCCCGTGCTACGAATCAGTAGTGTTATTTTTTACTGGTCCTTTGGGACCAACGAGCCCAATATAGGTGGCTTTGAAGTAGAATACCGCTTAAGCCGGTGCTAGAGGGCGTGAGAAGTGTTGCTTCTTTCATTACTTCTCATGAACAGACTCAATAAAACCGAGTCTGCTGCTTTATTCTCTTATTTGTGTTTGTTGCTCTCAAAGGATCACCTTTATCAGTATGTATTAACATTCACACTAGCGTTCGTTTAGTGCAGTGTGGCGGCTGTAAAAAGTCTCCCCGTGCTACGAATCAGTAGTGTTATTTGTTACTGGTCCTTTGGGACCAACTAGCCCAATATAGGTGGCTTTGATGTAGAAAACCGCTTAAGCCGGTGCTAGAGGGCGTGAGAAGTGTTGCTTATTTCATTACTACTCATGAACAGACTCAATAAAACCGAGTCTGCTGCTTTATTCTCTTAATTGTGTTTGTTGTTCTCAAAGGATCACCTTTATCAGTACTTATTATCATTGACAAAAACGCTTTTTGGTTTCCAACATTTTGATTAATCCAAGCTTCAAAAAATCCTAGAAATACTAACAAGTTCTTTAACAGAGATATCCAATTTACCTTATTAGGAGAGCGCTCAACATCCGTTAACATCATTTAGTATACTAAGTTTACATATTTCTTTTCTGGACAATGTAATGTTTTTAACAAATACGTTACAATTATAAAAAATACTGTGGAAAGAAATTCTGCCTAATTCCCCATAAATAAAATCAGTTTGAGTAGCCTTTTTAACACCTAAAAGTCGTTTACAAAATTGTAAATGCACAGTATCAATTTTAGAAGTCTGCATAAACCCCCATATTTCACTAGCATAATTAAAAATGGTGTTTCTAATTTATCAAAGATATAATTTGTGTTTAGGTGTAATAAATGTAAATTCATTTAAGTATTTATTTAAAGCAAAACTAGCCGTTTGAGCTTGTCCAGCGGGTGTAGTTTGAGGCTTAAACCTCAGAGCTTCCGCAAAAGATCCACTAATGTATTGCAGATGTATATTCTTATTTCATTATGTTAAACTGATACTAGCATGAGTTTATAATTACTATGAAGCGCAAAAGAAGTGATTGGCTAATTGTGAAATATCAACAGCAGCATTTACGCAGCTACGATGGAACCATTTGTTACACTCGTCTAAGTCGACTAAGTCGTCAACGCAATATAGAGGAACTGATAAAGTTTTAATTTGTTTTTTAGACTTCAATCTCGAATTTAAACGTTTTCTAGTTCTAGTAAATTCCAACAGAGTTGATGTTTCAAAACAAGAAACTAAATGCTGACGCATACGTTTTGTGTCAAATATAACATCTCAGTGTTGACAGTTTGTTGTCACAGAATTCAGTTAAATGGGATATCGTCTAACATATATGTAATTAAATTAAACATACGATCATATTTAAATTACAAACTTGAATTATTTTGGTTTTAGGTAAAACTGTACGGCAATAGAAACATATAGGTTTAAAATTTGAAGAAAAAACGCAACAAATAAAAATATTATTTAAAGCGAACCGCGTGAAATCGGAAATTATTTTTAAATGCATCATGTCTAAGAGACAGCCTCCCATAATTAAATCAAGTATTTTTAATGACAGCCACTTCGGATGAAGAAACAAGATCTTTAACAAAACTGTGGTCTGCACGCTAATGTGATTAGCGACTAATACACAAATCGTCTCAATTAATGACTCGCCCCAAACTAAGCTGATACATGTTTATTCAAATAATGGATAATGACACCTGTTAATTAGATTAAAGGCACGCGGTAACTAGATAACACGTTACCTTTAAACAATTCAACTCAGCACGTTACTTTAGTTTAAATAAAACACATTACCTTTAAAAATACAAAGGTCAACTATTCATTCAGTATGTACCTTTAACAATATTGCTTACATGAAATAAAAAATAATGTTATTAGATCAATCAAAGTGTCTCGTGTTAGTCTTATCTACATTAGCGTGTATTTTACAACCATTAATATTAATTGTTGACATAGTTCAAAGCAATTGTTTTACATATTAGTAATGTTGTTTGTTATACACCAGTATACTTAAGAATTTGATATAGTTTATTGTAATGTGCTTTGGACAATTTTAATAATATCAATGATTGCAAAAATGCAATTTATGTAGAAAAAAATAGTTTTAAACAAATCTTTTTTAGACATAAAAAGCCATAAAAACAGCAAAAAAAACAACAACAAATATTTGAGACAAGATAAACATTGCAAATATGATTAGCGGATTAAGCTTACTGATAAACAGAATATTGATTAAATTGACGACACCCCCAAACTAATCCGCTTGTTTATTCAGATATTGGGTGACACCTGTTAATTAGATTAATGGCAAAACACGTGTCAAATACACGTGTCAAATAACACGTTAACTTTAAAAAAACACACACACTTGTTTCATTCAGCACGTTACATTAACAATATCTTATTCACACATGTTGTACAAGTTTACATGGCTGTCTCATATTGATTTATATTGAAGTCGTGTAAATCAGCATGCATTAGGAAAGCAAAAATAAAGTTATTAGAAATAGAAAGAAACAATTGGATTACAAGCCTTTTAAGCAACGGTAGAGATGCTGATACTGTTAAACTACGAACATACAGGACTTATAAAAAGGAACTTAATATTGAATCTTATGTTATGGTATATATGGGTAGAGACCAACGTCGTGTTTTATCAAAGTTTAGATCATGTAATCTCCCATAAGCTATAGAAACTGGCCGTTATACCAAACCAAACACTCCTTTAAATGACCGAATTTGTCAATACTGTAATACAATGTCTGTTGAAGAATGCCTGGAATGTCATATGATACATTCAGAGTTTAATGTTTTTCTTTCAGGTAAACAATGCAATGCTAATTAACTATTAAACTGATTAGTAAAATGCATGTTAAACAAAGGTCTTCTGGTTTAAAGTGTCCTATTATTTGTAACAGGAATGCGTAATTTAACTGGGGCGGTCTTATATTGAGGTAAACTGACAACATCACAGAGAAACTTTCAGAACTTTGTATCATCAGCTTATATGGGGTTTATGAGATAAATAGAATCTCACAATATCTTGCTCCAAAAATAAATAAATAATGAACATGCCTACATCTATTATTTTGTTTTGCCTTATGATTGTATACTAAACAGGTCCTGATCTTTCCAACAAATATACATAATCGAATGCACGCTGGAAGGTTTGAACATTGGACCATACTGGTATGCAAGTAGTATCCGAACAGCAGTAGTATCCGAATTTCCGTAAACAAACGACGTTCGTAGCTCTTCAATAGAAAATATCAATTTAATTTAATAAAAAGATACGTTTTTCATCATCCGAAGAATCGTCGAATACGAAAAAAAAAATATGTACCGAAATATAAATGATATTCTTCTCAGCACTCATTTCCCCGCAAATTTGCGCGTGGGGAAGTCGCGCGCTAACCACTCATGCGCAGTTATGTGTTTTTAATTGCTCTCCAATATTTAAACAATCCTTCCCCATGACGACAGCAGCAGACGATATTAAATAAAAACTCTAATTTATATATATAATCCTGTTTATATAACATGCAGGCATAAACAATATTGGAAAAATACAATACTGCAGTAAAATATCGATCGGTCAAATCGGATTATACTTTTCCAATACACGTAATGGAGACAGCTCTTGTTAATATATTTTGGTCATAAATGGGATGAGTTGTCTTTCTTACGGAATGGGGTGTCCAATAGGGATAATGACCATTTTTCAGCAATTCGGCTACTACTTCTGTACCGTTGTTAATCAACGGTTATTGGTTACCCTTTTGAGGGCCCCTATTAACAGCGCGTGCGCGAACTTGTAATCGGATGTTGTCATTTTTAACAATGAAGTGAACTTAACTTTACTCTGTGAGTTGATTTTGTTTGAACAAACCTAAATTACAACAAAAGTTACAAAAAACACTATTTTCTGTTCGGCTACTACTTGCATACCAGTATTATTTTTAGCTTTCTTTATAAATCATAATATGTTTATTTTCTTGTTTTTGTTGCTACATTTAACATGTCCTTTACTTTAAACAATGATTATAAGTAAATATTTGAGTACTTTACTGGTTTAGTTGATTTAATTAACTTACACCGAGCTTGCCTTCGCTGCCTTCGCTAAGCACGACTTTGTTGAAAATAAAAACTAACGTTTGCTGCTTTACGTTGCAAATGGCGTATATTTATACAGTACACATTTTAAGTACAGACTAAAATCTCTAACCTCGTTTCAAACTCCGATGGCAGGATACAAACAATCACGAATGAATGAATGGTGTTTTACGGCACGTCGACACATAAATAGGTATTGTGCGCAAAACTGATGGAAGATGAAGAAATGAAGATATGAAGTAATAATTAAAAATTAATGTATCTATATAAACACGAACGAGGGTCTCCCAGGGGTTTTGGGGGAAAAGGGAACATGGCCATTTATTTTTGGAGAACAAGGGAACATTGAATGACTGGTAATATTTTAGGAAACAAGGGAACATTGGGAACATATGTTTGGGAACAAAGCAAAATAGTTTTGGGGAACAAGGGAACATTGGGTCATATTCTCAGGGAAAAAGGGAAAATGGACCCCCCTGGAAGGGCCTCATGAACTGAGACAGCACAGACATTATTAGTCCAATTTCGTTTAATGAGATGAATCTACGTGCATATTAGACTATTGAAACCCTAGGCCTAGTATATCTAGAGAAGAAGATTGTTTTTAAGTTTCCTTAGTAGACCTATAGGCCTATAACTCTATGTACAAATGTGACCCCTGGTGGTCGAGCCAATTTTGTAGAATTTTTATCTCAGGGTGATTGTTTGTACAACTTTGGAGACGTACCATGAGATATATCAGAACCTCGGCATTTTGCTTTCAGTGAAGAATATTTTTTTAAAGTTTGCCCTATATAATTCTATTCAAATAGATCTATGTGATCCCTGAGGGTCATTATTTGCCTAACTTTGGTGTAGTACCAAGAGATCATGCTACATGCAAACTATCAGAGCCCTATGCTTGTAGTTCCAGAGAAAATAGTTTAATGTTTTCCTATATTACAGTCATAAACCCTTAGCGCACCCAATTTTGACACAAGGCGGTCGAACGGACGGACGGACGTACAAAGGACAATCATCAGCGATCGCAATACGCGATCAAAATACCGCACATCAGCCTTCGACACAGACAGGGTCTATATTTGAAAGACCCTGACTCATGTGAGCTAAAAACACCAAATAAACCTTACCCTCTAAATCCGAAACTTGTTCTCGTGACGGTGTCTCAAACTCAAGTTGATTTATGTATTCGTCTTGAAGTTTGGGTTCCATGCAACATTGATCAATTTTTTCTAGATATTTTCCAAAATTAGTAGTTCTAAGGCATCCGTCGAATCTTTTCATAACAGCTCTCAGTTCAGTAACATAGGCCATGTATTCCGATTAGGAATGTGTGCATCTTTTATGCGCACATAAAGCTTGTCTCTTATGTCTCTGATTCTTTCGATCTCATCAGCATTGGTTTAGGTAGTTTACCCCATCCATTTTTAGGAAGTTTCAGTTTTGGGCAAAAAAATTTAATATGTTATACTAGGCAGTCGTATCGAAATCTGTATTGATTGGTTCTCCTTCATTTTGATATATGTTTCAAACAATGTTTTGGCATCTGAATGAAACAGTGTTTTGGCATCTGAATGAAACAGTGTTTTGGCATCTGATTGAAGTTTTTCAAGTTTACTAATAGTATTCATCACTTTTTTCGGAAGACTCTTTGCAGGAACCTTTCGACATAGAAGCTCCCAATATACATCTCTGCCTAACTCCGCAATCATACGGCACATGCGTTCTGTAAGTCTTCCTTCCTAAGTAATTAAGTAGGTTATGGTGCTCTTTAAATACCTTCCATGGTGTATGCTTGGTGTGGTTTGCAATGGAAGTTGTGTGTCATTCTGTTAAAACATGAAATGGCAAAAGGCCATCGCTGATCCCATTGGTAGGTTGTTGAACACAGCTTCAGTTGCAATATAGCGCCTTTTCTTCGATTTGCCTATCATAAGCCACCGTTGTTGACGTTGTACATGCGGGAAAAGATATACTAGAGCAAGAAACAGTGCCGTACTGGCATAGGAGAGCATACATCTTCATAATGTGTATCAACTTCCTCAGTTCATGATCGCAGAAAAGTGAAATCACTTGTACTTAGTGATGACCGTGTTTCAAATTCGTAAGTGAGGTCATCATCTGCAACAATTTCCTTATTGTCTATCACTTGAAAAATCAATTTCTCAGACTAAAAGGGTACAAGATCTGCCTCGAACGAACAAAACAACCTTCTGTCTCTGCTGTTGGCCCCATCAGTGAGCTTAAAACACGGTGATCATAGTCCAACAAGTAATATAGCATTTATTTTCACTTGTTACGGGACTGGTGCACTTTCAATATTTGAAACACGGTGACTTTGCTATACCACAGCTACGTGTGCCAGTGAAAATAGAATGAACATGTGATGATAGTCTTTAGCCAATCATGATGTAATTGTATTTAAGCCCTATACCTGCAACTAGCTGTACTGAACAAAAAAATAAAGAAAAACATTGTAGGACCCTTCGCTGAAGATGGCTCAAATACAATTATCCAATTAAAATAGCACAGCAATGTGTGCTTTCAAGCAGCATGATGAATTTGTATAATACAGCATCAATATGAACAAATAGAGCTTTTCACAACAGACACTTAATTCCTATGTAAGTATGAAACAGGTTCAGTCGTTAAGTATAAAGACTTAGGATAAATAATGTGAACTATATAGTTTTAAAGAATATTCCAAACATTCCCAGTAAAATTATCCAAACAAATTGCTTTTCCTGTCAAAATTCAGTTTGAAATATTATTCATTTGACAAGTCAATGTATATGAAGTCAAAATATGTATAGAAAATTGATGACTGGTGTGAAAATGCTTATCTTATAAATTCCAAGTAAATTTACCAAAAAAAACAATGAAATGTCCATAGAATTGCATTTCCTGTCAAAATTCAGCTTGAAATATTATTCCCATGGTAAGTCAATGTATGTGAAGTCCAAATATGGAGAGAAAATTGATGACTGGTGTAAAATGTTTATTTAAAAAAAAATATTCCAAACATTTCCTGTAAAATGATCAAAAGATGATAAAATATCCCAAAAATGGCCTTTCCTGTCAACATTCAGATTGAAATATTATTCCTATGATAAGTAAATGTATATGAAGTAAAAATATGTAGAGAAAAATGTATAACTGATGTAAACATTTTATTTTATAAACATATTCCAAAATTTCCCAGTTAAATTATCAAAAAGCAATGAAATGACCCAAAAATTACATTTCCTGTCAAAATTCAGCTTGAAATATTATTCCCATGGTAATTCAATGTACATGAAGTCAAAATATGTAGAGAAAATTGATGACAGGGGTAAAATGTTTATTTTAAAAAGATTCCCAGTAAAATTATCAAAAAACAATGAAATGTCCCAAAACATTTCTGTCAAATTTCAGCTTGGTACCCACTATAATCGAACTCAGCATACCCAAATTAATATAAAAGCACCAAGATACCACTTTTACTAAGAAATACCGCTACCATTAGCAAATTCAAAAAATAGGCCCAGTCTATAAGCCCCCCCCCCCCCCCCCCCCCCCCCCCCCTTCAAAGACCATGACACACAAACATTCCTACGAAGTTTCGAGTTTGTAGGGCAGCTGTTCTTGAGTTATCGCGACAAGCAATTTTTAGTGATTTTTTACAAGTTTTGTTACCACATTTCTTATGCGAATCTACCCAAAAGAGGAGGTGCACAACAAGACCATGACACACACATTCCTGCCAAGTTCCGAGTTTGTACTGCCAGATGTTCTTGAGTTATCGCGAAGACAAGCAATGTTTAGTGATTTTTAACACGTTTTGTTACCGTAGAAACCACATTTCTTATGCAAATCTACCCAACTACACCATGACACAAATGTTGCTGCCAAGAGTTAGTATTGCCAGCTGTTCTTGAATTATCGCGAAGACAAGCAATTTTTAGTGATTTTTTACATCTTTTGATACCAAGGCAACCACATTTCTTATGCAAATCTACCCAAAAGGAGAAGTGCACAATTAAACCATGACACAAACATTCCTGCCAAGTTTCGATTTTGTAGTGCCAGCTGTTCTTGAGTTATCGCGAAGACAATATTTCGGGACGAAACGACCGACCGACTGACCGACCGACCGACAGATGACCGACAGATATTTGCAAAGCAATATCCTGCCGTCCCCACTTCGAATGCCTGCCCAGCTTCAAATTCGAAGGGTGTGGGTGGGGGGGGGGGGAATATACATAATTAGATGCTTAGACCCAGACTCATCCCCATTAGGATGGCTCCGGAAATTTTAATGTCAGTTCCATACTCAGTGATGAATCCGTTGTTGCATTTTATGCCGTGTGGCGGCCGTAAAAAATCTCCCCGTACATACAATCAATATTGTTATTTTTACACCCCACAGGGACTGTATGACTTTCATAGATCCAGTTTCATCCTTAAACACATGTGTTACTTATACCATGTTGACGGTTTTGTGTTCACCGACATTTTAGCCCATTTTAATAGGATTTTCCTTAAAGATGAATGGCCACCCTTTTTGTAGTATTATCAATTAACAAATTTAACTCTTAAACATCCTGTGAACATTCTTGATAGTCCCGGTGAGAAATATATTTGTAAAACCGCTACTAAACTGTATGTAAAAATAAGTATTATTTGCATGACGCAGATACTAGTTTTACCACTGCGTGATTGCACGGGGAAATGAGGAAAATCTGAATTGTATAGCTGCACAACTATTGCCAGATAATTGATAAATACATTTACCTGTGGATTCATTTACCTGTTTAACGTTTTCTACGTCATCAAATAAAATCTTGTTCTCGTTTTTCACAGATATTGCAATGCGTGAATTGTATCTATCTATTGTTGTGTATTGATTTCGATTTAAATAAACATGTTCATTAAACAAAACATGGCCGGAGAATTTTAAGTTATCCTTGTGATCTTGAATTAGACACTTGTGTTGAGTTTTGGACCCCTATGAACCGTCCGTCTATTATTAATAACGGATCTTTGATACGTAATAACGTAGTATCTCTAATACTTGCTAATTGGCCCTTATTTTGCTTTTCACAGAATGGTATTACATTTAAATTTACATGATTCTTTTAAAATAAATCTTTCTTACACTCTGCGTCATCTATACAAATTCCACATAATAATATGTAGATGCGCAATAGTGTCTCGGATTTTGACTTCACTCACTGGGGCACCCTAGGGATTAATCGGGTAACAAATCACTAAACCATGCATATCTTGTCCAAATGTGAATGGTTAGGATTAAAATTGTATGGACCTGAAGCACAACATATATAACATAGGTTTAGACTCCCTCCATAAAGGGGTCCCTCTACAGGGTTACCACTTGGGAAACTTGCACTAATTTACTATTACAGAGTTTCCGCCGTGTGACGCTAACTTCTTCTATACCCTTTGAGATACATGTATCAAGTTAATGTGTGGTTTATTTCTTAGTTAAGATGTGTAGCTGCGCAATAAGTTTTCCTTAACCTTTCCCTGTGATCTTGAATTAGACACTTGTGTTGAGTTGTGGACCCTTATTAACCGTCCGTCTATTATTAATAACATTTCGGTTTTCACAGAATGGCTTTACATTTAAATGTAAATGAGTTCCTTCCAATAATTTTACCAGTATGTTTAATAACGGCTCAAAAGTTTCTTTAACACCTCTTGGATGACCTGTTTTGAGAAAATACCACGTAACGTCTCCATTCAGACATCGTTTAATTCAATCTAGACGCAGAGTGTTTTCTTCTATAAGTAAGTGAAATGCTAAGAGGTGCATTTAGTGCAACTATATATCTTGCAAGTCCACCATTAAATCAACTGTTAATGGTAGAACATTTAATATATGTCTAGCTTCAAATGTTGATTGACGTACTTCTCACGTCATTTATGTTTTGACTTGAAATGCACCACGTTGTGGTATACAATATGTTGGACAAACAGGTCGTTCCTTAAAAGTTCAATTCCGTGAGCATAAAAATCTATAATGCAGGCAATCCCAAAAAGTCAAAGAATTAACTGTACAAACACTTTCGTCAGTCAGGTCATAGTTTTAGTAACGTCGCAGTTCAACCTGTTAAATATATAATTGATGTTAATGATGCAACCAAAAACTTTAAAATAAAAGCTAGACATATAGCAGAACTAAAGTGGATGAAAAACTTGCAGACACCATTTCCACTGGGCCTTAATGATAATATTTTACAAACAAGGAAATATTTGAAAAGAGCATTATATTGACATGTTTGCTATAGTATCCATTCGAAAGAGGAAATCTAGGTCTCATAGTTGTAGACGTAATGGTAACATCAAATGGAAATCACGTATTACTATGTCAGTCGCTTATTTACATACAATGTTTAAACAGTCTGGAAAGCACTCGATGCTTTCTTGTCTCACCTCTCTATTCATTTCTTTACTTAAGCTGATTGACGAGGAAGCAGACAACATTCCTTTGTAGAACACTGCTTCCATAATTCAAAGTTATATGCAGCATGTTCTCCGACCCCATATTGAAAAGGAGTTCACGTCAGACTTTTTCTAAAAATTGCTTATATTAAAGTTCTCCGGCCATGTTTTGTTTCATGAATATGTTTATGTTGATTTAAATCGAAATCAATACACAACAAAAAATATTTACAATTCACGCATTGCAATATCTGTAAAAAGCGATAATAAGATTTTATTTCATTTTATAAATGTATTTATCAATTATCTGGCAATAGTTGTGCAGCTATACAATTCAGATTTACCTCATTTCCCCGTGCAGTCACGCAGTGGTAAAAGTATTATCTACGTCATGCACAAAATACTTAATTTAACATACAATTTAGTAGCGGTTTTAAATGTATATTTCTCTCCAGGACTATCAAGAAATGTTCATATGATGTTTAAGAGTTACATTTGTTAATTGATAATACTACAAAAAGGGTGGTCATTCATCTTTAATAAGGGCATTGATTTTATTCATATACCAACGTTTTTTTCCGAGATAATCGTGTTGTTGATTCTATTCCTAAATATTTCAAAAAATCCGAAAATCCTATAATTTGTTATAAGTACAAAACAACAATCAGAAATATGATTTTCAACTAAAATAAAATAGTGCCTGACCTTGATTAGTAAATAACACTCCTAAGGAGTGCGAGTGTAGACCATCTAAATTTTGCTATGCTCCGGCCGGTCATGTCATTACTGGTAATTTTGATATTATAGATAAACGTATTCGGCATTTGTTTTCTAAAGGTCCGAAGTATAGATTGCATTCTGCTATTGATTTTAATGCATGTCGTGGTCAGATCGCCCAATCCATTGAGGATTTTAGTATTAAATGGTGTCGTAGATAACATGCTGACCCTAACTTCCTTTCTACTTGGAAAAATACTATTTTTAACATGATAGATACCCGTATTAACTTCTATACGACTAACCCACTACCTACTTCACCCTAGACCTGGGTTTTCATTTCGTTTAAAATCGGGAATCCAGGAATTTCAAAATAAGTTTGTTTTAGTTCCTTCTGATAAAGCAGCTAATAATATAATTATTGTTTGACGCCTCCATTACGTCAATGTTTTGTCTCAGGAACTCGGGAGTACTAATTCATATACTCCAGTGCAATCTACTGAAGATAATGTTGTTTCGACGCATATCACTCAGTGCAAGATTTTCAAGGCTGGAATAGACGAAAAGCAAAACAGACTTCCAACGATGTACTGGATTCCAAAATTACACAAACAACCATATAAAGCCCGTTTTATTTCCAATTCTAGTTCTTGCACCCTACAAATATCTCTTAACTTTTAACATCTTGCCTTACTGCCGTTAAAGATCACGTTAAACAATATCGTGCTAAAGCTGGGATTCTGAATTTATTTTGGTTTATTAAAAGTACTTATGATTATACAACTTTGCCACAGAACCTTATGAAAGACAAGCTTATTGCTCTCATTCAAAACACTTTTGCTAGGGAAAATACTACATTTTTGGCCTGTAAAAATATTAAAGCGTTTTTTACTAACAGCAGTTTGGGCACTTACACTATGTGGACTTGCCATGAAGTTTGTGAATCACTTATTTTTCTATTAGATACTATTTTCGTCAGGTATGGAACAGGTATGGAACTACCATTTATAGACAAATTGTTGGTATCCTTATGGGTTCAAACTGTGCACCCTTGTCGCAGATTTGTTTTTATATTGCTATGTAAGATATTTTATGTTGAGTCTTTCACCAGATACATGTATTTGGGGTCGGGTTTGTGTGTGGGTGGGTGGGTGTTGTTTTGTTGTGGGGGGGGGCGGGGGGGCGGGGGGTGGGTGGGGGTGAAGAATTTGTATTGGTACATGTAACTGTAAATCACTGTTAAACATACACTTGCATGAGAAAATGGTGGTATTCATTTTGTTTCAGTTGATGACGCCCTCCGCTTTTGTATGAAACCAACATATTAAAATATAACAGCAGGTCTTTCATTAGTTGTGTTTTTCTTCTAAAAACAAGGAATTATCAAGAAAGTTTTATATCTAGACTCAGCTTACTTGTTAATTTGCTCTTTTTTTCTTAATAAAAGTAAAGTTTTGAAGTATTATATACTACTACACCCTAGATACTGTTTAATATAACAATGTTTATTCAAAGAGAGCACTTTAGTAGGGCCATAGTTTATCTACCTGAACAAAGCGGTCATGTAGCATGTTAGCAGTAAATAAGCAAACTTTCCATGCCTTTTCAATGATCATTTAGCGCTGGAAACTAGGTCCTTTAACCAAAGGTTAGCATTTTATTATAGCATGTTTTAAAACAATTATCCTTGCATACTAGGGAGAGGCGGAGTTAGGGGTTAGGTGGGTGGCGGGGGACGAGAGAGGTTTACAGTTCTTAAATAAGCCTGTTACATCGATGTACAAGGTAATCTGTTTGGAATGAACTGTAAAGGCCCTGAGTATTATTTAATCAATCTCAGGATATGTTGTGTGCTTTACCTTCGACACCAAGCTGGTTTTATGTTCAACTGTTGGGGAATAACTCTGATTGTAAACAGAGGATTTCTGATAGTTCCGGGTACTTCAAGCTTTCGACGATTTCCAAATTTCTCCTTTCATATTTTTTTAAATTTAGTCTATTGTTACTTACTATTCTTACTATATACTGTTACTTGTGTTACGCAGGCTTCATAACCTCTGCTCCCAACTAAAGTTAATTTTGGTAATTTCTCCCATTGTGTTCTCCGTAAATATTAAGAAACTTGGACCATCTGACCGCTGGCTACGGAGTGATATGATATACCACATTGAAGGTTCCATGTTTATCGTCATGTGTTTACCATCTCCGGGAAGGCTTACATGTTCGGACTATTGACATTTTAAATATTGAGTTTTGCTTAACCCGGGGCTAGAACGCGTGAACGGTAACAAGCAGTTTTCACTACCGTTCATGAACAGTCTCAGTCAAACCGAGACTGCATACTGTTATATTTATTTTGTTCGGTGATTTCCAAATTTCGCCGTTCATACTCTTTTTTGTGTGGATAATGTTTGTTTTAAGGTATATATCTAAGTATATAAATATATATAAATTGCTTTGAAACTCGTTATGCTCATTTAATGGGGTAAGGCCTAACCCCTTGATCGTGCCCCATTCCACCGGTAACTGTGACTTTCAGTTTAAAGACAAAATAACTTAGTCAATTGTTAGTGGTTAAAAGTTTGGTAAAAGTGTTTTTGAAGCTTGATATCACCAAAGGTATTACTTTGATAGTCTAGATATTCATCTTGGTAAACCCAACCCATCAGCTCAAGTCCTGCAATTCCAGTGGCCTTGACCTTACATATAACTTAGTAAATGATGTTTGGTTAAATTTTGGTTCAAAATTTCATTTGAAAGGACTACATCACGCTTTTCACGTGAGTCTATAAAAAATACTTTAAGTTTAGAAACATTTTTTTTTTCTATTCTAAAGGGCCTGAACCTAATGGATGAGCCTAACATTATCCATTTTAACACAGAAATATGTTCTATCCTAGATCAAGCACCAGGTTTAATTTAAGTATTTTTGACCTAAACCACACGGTGCAAACATCACTTTTTGATTGATTTGACATTATAATCATGAATTGGAACAGTTTGAAATTTTTGAATTTCCTAGAAAAAGTCATATTTGCCCCCAATACAATTACTTTAATACACATTTAAGGTATAATTGCTTTGAAATATAGTTTAAACATTTACTTGGGTAAGCTTCACCCATCTAACATAACCATACCATTGATCCTCTACCTACCACTCGAGTGAATAAGAACCCGGCAGGCGAGACAGCCATTGCAGTGGCTTTGATAAGAAAGTACTGGACACTGTCAATGCGAATCTAATGCTATCCATTTGTTAGATGCTATCTGATAAAAAATGTTACTATCGTAATCTGCATGATGTAATGTATTTTATACACGATATTAAACATTAAGTTTCGACTCTTTTATGCTCACATTACAGACTGTGCAGTAGTAAATTTTGAACACTAGTAGATGAATTGCTCTATATATATGTGGTCAAACTTGATATCGCAGGACTGGTGTAACTCGATACTTATCAATTTGCCGCATTGTTGAAAACCATAATGCGTCCTTTCTAGTGGGTTGAAGGCAGTTCATAGGTGTATTAGAAAGCAGGGACAATCTTACAGAATTATTGCATAATTATTTGTTTCCTGATCATCTTTTCTGAAAGGTTGAAAGTTTGATGTCAATAGATACTACAAAAGTGCGGTGAATTATGTTGCATTACACATTTCACGCAATTTACCAGTGTATCATTTTGTCACATAGTGAGACACTGCTAGCTAATTCAGTGGACACGAGAATAAGTTGACATTTTAAGCATATGCGAAAAATGGTCCGATAGAAATCACAGTCCCTAAACGCAATGGCACCGTACATCCGCACTGTACCGCAAATTAACTATACAATGAAAAAGACAATATACAACACAAAGAGTGATGCAGTCAGAGTTAGCGACTTCGGCCAGTAGGCAGTATGGCCAACTGGTTACCTTAAATCGATTTTAGGTGTACACAACCTCCCTATGATCCTGTTTTCAGCGCTCAAATTGACAAGACAGTGTAAAAAAAAGAACATTCTATCAAAAGGAATCTCTAACAATAATGTTCACATCCAGAGAAATTAGGAAACGATACACGTATATGTTATTGTAAATATATATATAAAAGACACAATTAGAAACACCCCAGAATGTATCCAAAATTGCATTGAACAACCACAGCAGTTGCAGCCAAAGAGAAAACCAATCTAGGATACGACCAGAAAACCCGAGGGACGAAAGTTCATGCACCAAACTTCCCATTCAGGGTTTCAGAAGGTGCAATCATGGAGTCCCATGAGGTTGTCCGGTCTTCGCACAAGAGAAAAGTGAAGCGTAGTGACTGACAGTAAAGCGATGCAATACTAAATGGTCGTATCATTTTCTAACGAATTTCCTGATTAAATTTGTAGCGTGGTCAGGAAATCCGTCAGACCCCTTTAATTTTCGAAGTTTATAGATCACATCTCCATGTAATAGAGGTGGTTATGATATACCTTGTCGCAGAAAATATTTTAGGCTGCTTTTGTACTTTTCCAGCAGGTTTTCGTTGCGGTGATAGAATTCTGAGAAAGATATATACTCAGCAAAACTAAAAAGTATCTACTTTGTTTTCCTGCAAATTCTGAGACAGTAAGAAAGAACTAACAATTGTAGCATGATTTTCTTTTAATAAGGTCTTTGTTTGATGGTCACACAAAATTTCATCAAAATATACCGAAAAATAAAAAAATAAATCACAGTTTAAAAACATAGGTGTGAAAACGAAATTAACAAAACTTAACATGTAAAGGTAACGACAATAGCACAGATTCAACAGTCTAAGTCGATTCAAATACACAAAAAAAATATTCAAAATCTCGCTAATATCTTATGTGTCCACCGTAACACCGAATACACGCAAGAATGCGACGCCGCATGCTTCTGACGTAATGACCTACGAATTCTGGAGCTAATGCATTCCATTCGTGGACAAGTGCTGCTGCAAGGTCCTAAAGGACTCACACCACTATTATCTCCCTTGAATACTCATGGCCTACAGATGAAGGAGGTAGATAAAAAAAAACAAGTTCGCTTTTCTACATTTTACAGGATACATTGATTTATCTTTACCAGGTTCTAAATCTACAGCAATTTAGGAAGAGATCACAGAAAAATGCATGTTGATATAAGATTTCTAGCTAATTCTGCCTCATTTTACACATCATGGGTATAATCTCCACGGGGTTGTATTTTTGTCTAAATTTTGATAGGTGTCACGCAAACATGAAATTAAAAAAAGTTCAATCTGGTAAATATTTGTTAAAAGTTAATAACATGCAGATATTGGATCAATGAAGAATTTAAGCATAAATACATGTTGCAAAATCTTTTTTATCTCTATGCCACGAACAAAAACATTACAATGGGACCCTATGGAAAATTAATTGTGGTGTGAGACGTAAAGACTTTGGATAGGGTCATCCTGACGTACAGGACGTCACAAATATGCTCGATGCTTCGTCAGTCGTAACGTCAGAAGCATGCGACGTCGCATTTTTTGAGTGTATTCGGTGTAACGGTGAACACATGAGATATCAAAACGAGGGTTTGAACATTTTTCTTTGTATTTGAATGGGCTTAGACGGCTAAATCTGTGCTATTGCCACTAATATTACATTTGTTAAGTTTTGTTAATTTCGTTTTCCACACCTACGTTTGATTCATTTTTTAAGCCTTCCGTATATTACGGTGAAATTTTGTGTGAACATCAAACAAAGATGTTATTAAAAGAAAATCATGCTACAAGTGTTAGTTCTTTCTTACAGTCTCAGATTTTGCAGGGAAACAAAGTGGATACGTTTTATTTTTGCTAAAAGCTTGATTGTGATAATCATTAAAATCGTTAAATGCCCTAGCAAAACGAATTATATGGAAGATATAAACCCCGTATGATGTATCACGAAGTACTTCCTCATCTAAAAACGGATAGTTAATGATGTCAAAGCTAAATTCGTCTCTATTATCATATATTTAAGTATGTATGTAATCATTTGAAAGAGAGAGATGAAAATCGCGGAATGCTGTTTGATAAAGCTACAGACCCGGTATTTAAATCGCTTTCTTCTTTATTGGCGTGTCATTCTTTGTAACTTAATGTTCACCAGCTCATGGCGAGTCTTTTAGCGCAGGACATAAATTAGTAAACAAAATTTATTTTAACGCGGGGGGGGGGGGGGGGGGGGGGGGCGGTTAACTCATATAAAGCATGCAGAAATAAAACTGTTCTTAGATCTGACTCCCGAACTTAATTTTCAAAATTTTCAAAATTACATTAATTATGAAAATATAAATATAGAAAATCCTAGGGACGACAATGATAATACTACAATTGAAGTCCAGCTTTTCAAAGTGTTATACAAAGGACTACACTTTTATTTTATCAAATCTTTATTCAAGAAATTGCGATAGCAGATCCTTAAACAAAGTTAGTAAGAAAATAATTGATCTTAATATAAAACATGCCTTAATAACTGGTGACTTCAACGCCCATCACCATGCATGGGGATCTGAACACTCCAATAAAAAAGGGTAAAGAAATTCTGTCTTGGGTTGACGAGCAGAATTGAGTTCTTCTTAACGACGGCTCCCCCAACACACATCGATAACAGAACGGGCAATCTATCAAACATCGATATGTCTCTCTCTACCATCCCCCTTTCTCAAATAACCCAATGGACAGTTTTAGATGACAATTGGGGGGTCTGGTCACTTTCCAATCTGTATTTCGATACAGCTTACACATGATAAGATATCACATGAACAGTATAACCAAGATAAATTTAATTATAATAAAACAGACTGGGACCTCTTTAACACCTTATGTAAAAATCTAAATACAGAAGATTTACTTTTAGAAGATATTAATATATTTAACAATAATTTAACTGATCCGATGCTGAATATAGTACATCAAAGTGTCCCTATTTATAATAAAATGCCAAAAAAAAAAATGTCCCTTGGTGGAACTCGGAATGCAAACAGGCGGTTAAAAAAGGCAAGTATATGTTGAATAAATTAAAAAAAGACCCGTCTGAAACAAACTTATTCAACTTTAAAACTGCGGAGCAGGACTCAAAACATATTATATCATTAGCGAAGAAACGTAATTTGGAAGAATTTATAAATACCTGATCCTTAAAACAAAATAACACTAAAACGTTTTGATTTAATAAAATACGTGGAAAATCATCTTCCTCAGTGCCACTGTCAAAAACAAATCTTCAATATGCAACAACAAGCAAAGATAAAGCTAACATGTTGGCCAAGCATTACGCCCAAGTTTCGAGTAAGGATAATCTTCCTAAATCTACAAATGACTTTCAAGAAAATTTCGAAACTGATTTTACAAATAGAAAAAATAACGACAATCAAGATGATACAGACCCTACTCTTAATCTCCCCTTTATCATCGTGGTACTTAGAGATGCAATTAATAGCAGAAACAATTCCGCCGTGGGACCTGACAAAATGTCCTATCAGTTGTTTAAACATATGCCTGAATCCACCTTAAATATTTGGCTTCTTCTTTATAATAAAATTTGGACTTCCAAAACGTATCAAGTTTCCTGGAGACTGGCCTGTGTTATTCCAATTAAAAAAAACAATAAGGACTCTAATGACCCTAAATCTTATAGAGCCATAAGTTTAACCTCTCACCATAGTAAATTAATGGAATATATAGTCAAAAATCGATTAAAACACTTCCTAGAAACTAAACATTTATTAAAAAATTTCAATCAGGCTTTAGGAAGGGTCGCATCACACAAGATCAGTTGGCCAGATTACAACATGATATTATATTTATAAAAAACATTGGCCATTCAGAAATTGCTATAATTTTAGATTTACAAGCAGCATTTGACCTTGCTTGGAATATTGGAATTCTTACCAAATTATTTGATTTTGGCATTAGAGGAAATTGCATCTCTTTTATAAAGGTCTTTCTTCAGGACAGGAAGATACAAGTTAAGGTGGATGACTCCCTCTCTGATGAAGAAACATTAGAGAGAGGTACTCCCCAAGGTTCCATAATATCCCCCCTCCTTTTTGATATTCTCATTAACGACCTGCCAGATATCGTCAAAGACACTGGCATGGTCGTTAGCCAATTTGCCGATGATAGTAGAACGTGGGTAACAAGGAAAAAATTAGATAAATTACAAGCAAAAGCTCAAAAGGGCCTAAATTTAATATGGGAATGGGCAAAAAAGTGGGGCTTTAAATTATCACCTAATAAGACATTGGGAATTATTTTTGGCAATATCATCCGTGAATCTGTTGACCTTTTTCTAGGTGACACTAAAATTATATTTAGTAAAACAGTCACATTTTTAGGCCTTGTTTGGGATAGAAAACTAAAATGTACAACCCATATACACAATTTAATAGCTAAATGTGAGAAAGACTTAAACTTATTAAGAATGTTAAAAGGAACTGATTTGGGATCTGATAGAAAAAACTTTAATTATATTATATAAAACCCTTATTAGACCAATAATAGATTATGGTTCTCATGTTTATTCATGTGCTGCTCCCTCATTATAATAACAACTTGATATAATTCAAAACAAAGCTTTAAGGATAGCACTAGGCGCACTTAAATCAACCCCAAATCATATTTTAGAACATGAGGCGGCAGTTCTCCCCCTCCATTTACATAGAGAAGAGCAGATGCTGAGATACTGGTCTAGATCCCAGACTAATAAACTAACTAATTCTGTCAACGACATTATTAAACCTACTTATTGTAAAAATAAATTCAAAGATAGGCCCAAACCCTTTGGTTCAGTTACATTCAATCTTGTTGAAGAATACAAATTAAATGATATATACATTTCTGCTTCTAGTAAAAAAGATATTCCCTCATGGACTTTACTTACTCCAAAAGTGGATATAACCCTTTCGAATATGATTAGTAAACAAGATAACCAACAAGATATTATGTTGGCTTTTAACGAACACATAGATAATAAATATATTTCTCATATCAATATTTTTACAGATGGATCAAAAGACCCAAATACCGGTCGAGTTGCATCTGCTTTTGTCATTCCGACTTTAAATATCATAAAAATAAAAAGAATTACAGATAGCTTATCTTTATTTACTGCTGAGCTGATTGCGATAAAAAATTCCCTCAAATGGATATACAAAAATAAACCCCCATATTCAGTTATATTTTCGGACTCATTATCTAGTTTAACGGCAATAAGGGATAGAACAAGCAAATCAAGGCCGGACCTAATTTCAGATATTTTAATTCAGATTAACGATTGCTACCTCTCAAACCTCTCAGTTACATTCGAGTGGTGTCCATGTACAAATATCTGGAAATGAAAAAGCAGACCTTGCTTGTAAGGCAGGACTAAATAACATATTAATTGATCAATCTGTCCCCTTAGCCTCTTCAGAAATATACTCCATCATACATAAAACAATTAACATGAAACTAAATCATTATTTAACTGATCAAACAAGTATATAAAATACTCTTACAAGGCTTAGCAATAATTTTAGAAATCATGAGCTCTTTTCAACCAATAAACTAATAAATAAAGGTATCACTAGATTGAGAATGGGATACAATCTACTACCAGCAAGCATGGGAAGTCATATAATAAAAGATCTACATACAGATTGCCCCTCTTGCTCTGTCCCATTAACCACTGAACATTTCCCTCTCGATTGTGATCAGCTAGATTCAACGCGAAAGAACTTAAAATTTAAACTTCAACAAATTATCTATTCCGTTTAACCTTTCAAATATCCTAGATCCTGAAAAACGATATAGACTACAAGTTTTTAGTGCGCTTAGTGACTTCATTAAGGATTCACATTTCCTAAAGAAGATATAACTTCTGGTGTTTTAGCTGAATATATCAGATATACAGCCTCAGTATATAACAGCAATACTTATTCATGAATTATATGTTCACTTTTCTATATATTCCTGTTAGTCCCAATCTGTTAATACAAACATCATTCAGTATAATCACTAACTGAAATTTAACCTACGATTAATCAAACACCCCCACCACAGGTAGATGTTGCTATCACTATATCCATGACTAAAGTAGTGTGGGGACTGCCCTACTTTCTGGCGTTATGGATATGTTGAAAACAATGATTGTCAAATCTCGCCCATACTTCATACTTCATATTTTTAAACATTTGGAATTTGGACTAGTATATATTTTGTCCATATTTAATAAATTAATAATCTATCACTGATGGGGAATGACTTAGACTCATCAGTGGGTACAAACTTTGTATTAAAATACAAATAGTTTACTGCCTCCATTTGGAATAGACCTCATTTTTAATTTAATTTTCTGCTTCTGTTAAGACGAGCATCGGCCGTTAATCTGTTCCTAATGGATACTTGAGACTAAAAAGTCTCATTGGATCCATGGGATACTATATCTTTTAAATAACTTTAAACAATGGCATTTTGTAATGGACTAGCGTCCGTCCTGCCCTATTTACAATGTAACAGGTTTTAATCATATTATCTTATGTTGGATTTTAGTATGGAAATTCATCCCTAATGAACCCATGCTTGATTAACGGTAACTGCTCGACTTTTCTGTGTTTGATATCTCCCTCGAGGTATCTGTATATATACTCCTAATTTTGAAATAAGGCGCCGCACAACCATAATTATTGTATTTGATAGTGTGTGTGGTGCATTATATTCATAAGGTCTCCATATCTCCACTAGATTCCTTTCGTAACGGACTTTCTTTAAGGCACATTAATATTTTATAAGGACTGGTGGAGATAAACCATTTTAATAAAGTAACAGTAATCTATGCTTCGAACCGTACTCCTGCTGATCACTGTGTATATCTGTATTTTGTCCCACATAAATTTAATGTGGAAACGTTACTTTACACTTAATTAACAGTAATATTTGCCTTCATCAGTACCATAACGGATCACATCACATAACATCTGTACCTATCTCCAATCATTGCTCTTATCCAGTGTTATTTTCACGTGATAGTAGGCGAACGGATGATCCTCCACAGACGAAGCCATTATTTTTATTAAAAGGTCTCAGGGCTGTGGACGAGCATTCGACCAAACACATTGAAACATTTGTATTAATTTTACAATCTTTTAATTCTTGTTTATATGCACAATAGACCAACAAGAGCAATGAAAGGACACAGTACGGATTCTGTACATATATAAATAAATATTAATAAATATTTTTATTCTAACCTCCTGGAGAGTCATAAGAATCCTGGGCTTATTATAAACACCAAAGGGCAGTTAATCTCCTGTATTCATTTAAATTGTATCACCTTCTCAATTTCACGACCAATCCCACCCGACTGACATGGCTGTCTGCCTGGTTCTTGCAATTATTGAAATAAATATTCCCCTCCCCCTTCCCTTTCTAACAATATGTTTATAATTATATAAACATACGATACCATACTAACCTTCTACTGAAAGCTCGCCAAAAGGCCTAGTGCCATAGGGCGAGAAAAAACAAAAACTATTATTGATTGCAGGACATCATGTACATGATTTACTGTATAGACGTCGAGTAGTGCACATCGTACTGGTAGCAGGACATCATTTACATCATTTACTGTATAGAAGTCGAGTGGTGCACATCGTACTGGTAGCAGGACATCATTTACTGTATAGACGTCGAGTAGTGCACATCGTACTGGTAGCAGGACATCATTTACATCATTTACTGTATAGACGTCGAGTAGTGCACATCGTACTGGTAGCAGGACATCATTTACATCATTTACTGTATAGACGTCGAGTAGTGCACATCGTACTGGTAGCAGGACATCATTTACTGTATAGACGTTGAGTAGTGCACATCGTACTGGTAGCAGGACATCATTTACTGTATAGACGTCGAGTAGTGCACATCGTACTGGTAGCAGGACATCATTTACATCATTTACTGTATAGACGTCGAGTAGTGCACATCGTACTGGTAGCATTATAACTTGCAGAATAAAACAGTTTGCCTCTCAAGGGACTTGAACACACGATGTACTAATTGACATTCAGTTACATACTGCCGTTCTAGCCACTGAACTACAGGGGTTTCTTAAAAATATGGTATATTTAGTATCATTGATTGTAATGCAATATAACTTAAAACATTTGAACGCACCTCAGACATATCAGTATATAGTCCATCATGTCGCACATATAAATTAACCATGAGGGATGTAATAAAATATTGTATCAAACTAGGATTCCGTTTCAAAACAACTTTATCTTTAAAGTTGTTCTTTGTTTCTATGTGTGATTTTATATCTATATTTATCTCGATCTTTTAATGTGTGGTTGATAAGTTTGTGCGCGTGTCTGCCCTAGTTATTGCATAATACATATTTAGCGTAAAAAGTGCTACAACGTACCAACAAATATCCGTGGCCTGGTGGTTAGATCTACATAAACAGTGAACATATAAAAGCGAAACCTTACTGGTTCAAATCCTGTTCCGTGCAGCTATTTCTTTTTTTTATGAAATATAATCGTAAGCCGTGTATGGATCAATGTTAACTGTACGAAGGCTAGATACAATGTGATATTTACGCATCGATTCTGGCTTATGTACCGACCTTTTGTTGCACTACTTAACCCGTGACTCGTTCATATTCATGGGTTAGTACTAGTTTATGTATAGCGTCTGTAGCTTTAAGGGACATCCTTAAATTCAAAATTGAATATGTCATAAACAAGAGAGAAAATAGCAGAATGATTGGTTGAATGGTGCTTAACGTGTTTTTAAATCGATATATATATATATATGACGGTCGAATTTTAGTGGTTGAGGCAGACCAACCATTTTTTTCCACGGTACCTAGAACCAATACGGTAAATCTACCGCATCTGTAATCATCAAAACAGAAGGGAAACAACTGTCACTGTATGAAATTATGTAGTTAACGAGACATGACTTGTAATCTAAAGATCGTAGATAAGCTAAAAACAAGTTGGTTTCTTTACAAAATAATCAAAGGAGAGGTTAGCCGAAAAAAAAGTTTTATTATTATACATTATGTCTAGCATGGTGAAGACGGATGTAGTAATTTCTATGTCTGCCATGCTAAGTCGACAATATGAAAACCAGCTCATAGAAGGTTTTTTGGAGCAGACAAATTCAAATGTACAACAGCTATTGTTACGGATGTTCTAGTAATAGTTATTATTGTTGATCAGTCATTCAAAATGGCCGTCCATGGACATCTTTGTCGACATATGCAAAATTATGTGATCATTTTTTTTTCAATCTAAACTGGTTTGCATCACCTTTCAGATTACATGGAGACACTGAAATATTATCATGACCAAATATCAGAGGCCAAATAGCTAAATTGGTGTAGTGTGAGTTCAAAAACTACAAACCATGTGTCTGAATAAAGTGGTTAATACAAAAAAAAGCTGTAAAAGAGATTTATTACACGAAATGAGATCCAGCAAGTGGATTTTTATGTTTACAAGCACATATTCATAGCCATGTGGCAAGATACGCAGTTTTCACAGATAAGAACTGAACGATCTTATGACGTTTGTAAATCATGTCACCATAGAAGTCAGGTTGTGAGATCTTGTCGCAGAAGAGTTCTTAAATTAATTTTATATTTTATCAAGAACTTTTCCTGATTTTTAATTGACCAACAGATATGAATTCTAAAGTTTTCATAAGCTTTAGTATAATATTGTTTACCGTGATCTTTAGTGGCAGTAAGACAAGAAAGTAAACGTTTGGGGATGTTTGTAGTGGAGCAGGCGTAGTATTAGAAATAAAGCGGGCTGTATTAGGCTGTTCGTGTAATATAGGAATCCAGTACATAGTTGTTTAGGTTATCGTCTACCTCAGCCTTGAACGTGTGCACAAGTGATATTCTCATTCTCAATTGATAGAATTGGAGTATACGAATTAGAGCTCCCGAGTCAAAGAGATAAATCATTTAGGCATTTAGCAATAATTACAATTTTAGCTGCTTTAACAGCATAGTCTAATACAAAATTGATATGAAATTATTGTATTCCCGTTTATTATCGTAAATATGTCATATATCTAGTTAGGATTGTAATCTGTTTCCTGTTACTCCCAACCTCCACCCCCACAGCCCGTCGAATGACCTGTGTTTTAAAAATGTCATGTTTGGGTTTGTTACCCGTTATTTGATTAACTGTTTTTAATATGTTTATTGTTATATGTCATCATCCAATGTTATCCTGTTATGAAATTCCCACTTTGTCCCCACTCCCTCATTATAGTTACCTAACAAGACACGCCGTTCCTTTTAAAAGGAAACTTTATTATAATGTTGTTGACGACAATTCATATCGATAATATCCCTGAATGGAAAACCAGTGAAACGTTACTTTATCTCCCTGTACTGAAAAAAGACACCAACATATTAGTAGTGGGCCTTATAGCCTACTGACCGTTCCAAGTCGGTAACCCCGTCTTCACCACCCTTTCTGTTGTGTTATATCTCGTTTTTGCTCTAATAATAGGTTAGTTGACGTAATTTGGAGAGCAATAAGGATTCCCTGATTAGTTGGACAAATAGTGTTTGCATGTTTAGAATTCAACTGATATCTAATTTCATTATTTGTCATAAATCAGTGAACACGTATTATAATAATAACGACAACTCAAAGATTAATAATACATGGAAACCCACATATAACACACAAATGAATGACATTTTGTAATAATGTCTTCTCTCAATGGCGCTAGAATAATAGTTCAACCCAATATATGTGTATGGTTTGTGCAATAACATTTGGTACATGTATATTTAAAGTTATTATTGCCAAAATCTGTCAGTTTTAAACAAACTGAAGCGTCAACCCGTAATGCTTAAGCTGCCACTATCCCAATCACAGTTTTGTTATTTATTTTAACGTAGTACAGTGTAAATGATTATTAAACACATTGCGTGATATTTCAAGTTACACTATTCATCAGAAAAAAAGCCTGAAATATCAATATCAAGTTAACGCGCAATTTGAAGACGCACATGAACATAACAAATTCAATCTGAGAAATAAAGGAATGTATCATTTCGTTTAAGGTATGCAGAGACATATTATATAACTTGTATTTTGAGGCAAAGGAAGACATTTATTAGGAAGAGTATGGTTTTGGGGATTCAGAGAGAAACGGGAAAATATATTAGGGAGACATGATAAGACACGTTTATTCGGGGCAAGCGTTTTGTTTTTATTTGAGACTATGACGTAACTGCAAAAGAAAACGAGAATATATATGTAAGGCAGTGTTATACATGCACGAGTAAATGCAAATTCAGTTTAATTTTTGCTAAAATAACATATGTATTGCCAAATATACAAATGACTCGGGCCAACATTTCTTACAACATAAGTAAAGGTTCTTCCCTACAAAATAGGTATTTACAAGTCACATAATATGGCTACTGATACTTATTCAACATTGGTTTATTGTTTTAAAGAATATGTTGTTATTCTATTGAAGATTTCATTTTTTGAATATACAATTACTGTTGATGTAAACGGAGAAGCATAAATAGAAAATTGAATTAGAAAAGATTATTTTGAGAAACAAAAATTAAATAAACTCAAATTGAATTCAATGCAAAAACAAATAAATAATTAAAATATGCGAGAGAGTCAGTTGTGAAGTTTATTGAGATATATTGCATGTTATATTTCAAAATGTATTCTGAGAAATAATTGGTGTCCTTTACAAAGGTTTGTACTGCCAGACGCATGTACACATTTTGTCGACACTCATGATATGAATACTTAGTGTGAAAAGGAGAAAGCCTTTGAGTGACATAAATAATAATGCTCTGTGTCCTCCGTTTCATCTTTGCATTCACTTTTTAGTGTCAGTTTCAGGAAATACAAATAGCTCAAACATTAAATTGCTAAATATATTACAAATGTGAGCATCTAAGATGGAACGTGATCTTGTGACACTTAAATAATAATAATAATGCAGGTACTATAGAACTTTCCTTAAATATTCATAATTTCTTCGGGTAAGCTATTCCACAGAAATATCGAGGATGGTATAGATGAGTTGATAAAAAGTGCAGTAGTCTAGCGAGAATAAGTTCTTAGGGTTGTAATAAGTACGTTCCGTTCTCTGGTCACAGGGTGACACAAATGTGATGCATCACGTGGTACTCTAACATTATGGGCATTATAAACAGTTATCAATTTATGAAGTGTTCTTCTATCTGCGAAAGCAAACTATTCTATTTTAACTGAGTCGTCAAGCCTTCCCCTTTTATTGTTTTTATTTGAGATAATGAGGAAACCTCAGCGAGGAATATTAATAGAAAACGCTCACGTTAAAGAAACAAAAATGTAATGGATATATAAACATTTGAAAGTAAAGCTGGGGATTTAAACCAGATTCTGGGGAGCACCAACATCACTTTTTCCTATTGCCATCACAATAAGACGGGACTGGACACGTAAAGAAATCCCTGACATTAGGTTATATCCTCAGACAATATAGGCAGAATTACTAGGTAGTACATGTATAAGTAAAACATAGGTATGATCATGTGTAATATATGATATCATAAAACATTAGTACTACCAGGCCGCTGTATTGAAGACAGTATGTACTTTTATAGAGATATGACAATTTGATTGGAGGTCGAATCCTCCAAAACAAATATTTCGGAGCATCAAGTTACCCACAGAAAATACAAAACCATTTTATTCAAAGCGAGGATGTAATTTTTACCGGAAATGAGAACATCATTTTATTTGAGGCAAAGACATATACTGAAAGAAATAAGTTTAGCACATCAATAACATGATAAATCCCATTGAGCAGTTTCAAGGCTATGTGCTTCAGCCGCCAATAACAATATAATTAACATAATTAACAAGTATATGCAGGACATTATTTTTAAACGATATCTGCGAAAAAAAGAAGCAACATGTTTTAATTTCCCTGCTTTACAGAAAGTATATAATTTCTTCTTATTTCAATATAAAGGGAGATAATTTTAAAATTTAAAACTTTGGTTCGTAATTTTATTATCATGACAAGATGTCAATTGTTTTTGCGATTTTTATCACTCGAAACCCAGAATAGTTATTTAATAAAGTTTAAACCTGTTCTTGATAATATTCTTATTTTTAATGTAAAAAATGTTGTTTTATATAAATGGGAGATAACTCTGATACTTACTTTGAATCACACATAATAAGTGAAAAACAAGAACACATTCTGACATCCCAAAGTTATCAAGTGCTTCACATTATAAAATAAACATTCAGTTTCTTTAAGCTAGATATGCAAAAGACCGTGCTAAACTTATTTCTTTCAGTATATTTTCAGACAGAATGAGAATACTCTTATTTTTAGGCAAGGAATGTAACAATACATTAGAAAGAAATAATAATATCATTTTATTTGAGCCGCCAAAGAGAGATAACAAGGATATCAAATCGGTCAAATCAAGGATGAAGAACTCTAATAAATTAAATTCTTTCGAGACAAAATGATCACAATAGGGATAAGCAGTACTATGTTTTCAATATGAGCTTAACTCATAGAAAAATGAGAAAAATATTATTTTATAGGAGGACATGAAAACTTATAATATTTTTCGTTTGAGGTTTATTGTTTTAATTTCGGAAATAAATGAGAATACCATTTTAAACGAGACAAGCAAAACAATTAGTCTAAATTGTAAGTATTGATAATCGTTAGTATTCATTTTCGAGGCGAATATGTTACTTCAGAAAAACACGTGTCCCAGAATGGCCATGAGTGGTTGGGACTAACTCAGGAAAGAATCGATGTCAGTGATGCATTTTAATATGTTTAATGACACTTTTAAGATATTTATCAAGTATATATATATATATGCAATTACCAAGGTAAACAATGCGAATACATAGATAAGAAAAAATGAATAGTGTATTAACGTTTAAGATGTTATGGTTTCCCCCCAGATGGATTATGGTGTCCATATGGTTTTAAACTATAACGTTATAAGGGATGGAGACGGTCCCCGTACCTAGACAGATAGGTCAGGAAGTTGGAGACAAACACCCCAGGACACGTGTTTGTCCCGTCATCACTAGAGGCCCATTATATCATAAATCCTCGCAAGCGATTTTGATGATCACTATCACTGGAGACGCACATAATACCACGTTCATCAACGTTCACGGGAGACGCGCGTCATATCTACATCTAGTATCATCTTTTTTATTAATCTCAGAGTGTTAATTTACTAGTTATAACGTTACGAGTTATTAAATCAAGCATCAACTGCGACAACGTCTTATACGTTAATACAGCATTTATTTTTCTCATCTATCATGTCTATGAATTTTTTCCTGTTTTTCTTGATAATTGTTTATGTATTTGACATATTTTAAGAGCTGCATTAAACATATTTAAATGCACCACTGATATTGATTATTTTCTGGGTTATTTACAAACACTCATGGCCATCATGAGAATACGTTTAAGCCAAAGATATTTAAAGTATCCAAACGAAATATTGTAGTCCGAGTATTAACTTTCATACCCCATCCAAACCTTTCTCCAAGAAGCGAAAACGGGGTTGGCTGGGGTATGACATAAAACCTTAATTTTGGCTTAAAACGTTGGCGTATTGTACAATTAAAATATTTAATAGGTAATTTTAAACAGGTTATCGCATTTCTTCAGTAAAAAAATGCTTTTAAACGTGTTTTATAGTCGAAATATCCGTTATAAAATCATGCTAATATAAGCTTTCCAATCGGCTAATGGAATTAAAGACAAACATATTTTAAACCCTTTTTTTTGCAGATGGCCAAACGATATACACATTTGATGCGTTAATGTCTAATAACTCGAACAATACAAAACAAGAGGCCCAAGAGGGCCTGTGGATGCTCTACTGGCTAAAACAGCTCTTATAGATTTAGATAGATATAGCTAGATATAGCTCTCTTCTCCTATAGATTTAACAAAGGAAAATACAATATAGCATTTTTCAACAAATCAAGGGTCATAACTATGTTATTACTAACAAGATCTAGCTGGTTTTCGAAATTGTCCAAGATTTCATTGATATACCGCGCTTTGCACAACTAGACATCATACTGAGGCTTCCTGCCAAATTTCGTAGAAATCCAACAAGCCGTTTAAGAGGAGTAGCGCCGACAAGAAATTTAAAATAAAAATGTCAAAGGGCTATAACTCCGTCAAAAATCAGCGAACTGGAACAAAAGCGTGACATGCACAACTAGACATCTAACCGATGCTTCCTGCCAAGTTTCGTCGAAATTCAACAAGGCATTTAGGATGAGTAGCGCCGACAAGAAATTTTAAAGTAAGAGTAAAGTAATTAAAAAGATAATGAAAAAAAATCAAAAAAAAAATATTCAAATCAATCAAAACAAAATAAAAAATAAATAAATGAAAAAAATTATAAAAAAAAAAAAAAAAAAATGTTACCCCCGGGGCGCGTCCAAATTTGACACCAGGGTCACCATTTGGACAAATTTGGTAGAGGACCATAAGCAGATGCTACATGTAATACATGAGAGCTCTGTGCCATGTGGTTCCAGAGAAGAAGAATGTTTTCAGTTTTTGCCTATACAAGCCTAAGTAAAACTATGACCCCCAGGGTGGGGCCAAATGTGACCAACGGGTCCCCATTTGAACATACTTGGTAGAATACCATAAGCTTATAGCAAATGCAAAATATTAAACCTCTGGCTCATGCAGTTTCAGAGAAGAAGATTTTTTAAGTTTTTCCCTATACATGTCTATATAAAACATGTGACCCTTGGGGCGGGGTCAAATGTGACCCGAGGGTCACCATTTTAACAAACTTGGTAAAGGACCATAAGCTTATAGTAAATGCAAAATGTCAAACCTCTGGCTGTTGTAGTTTCCGAGAAGAAGATTTTTTTTTTTAAAAATCCTATATAAGTCTATGTAAAACTGTGACCCCCGGGGCGGGGACAAATTTGACCCCAGGGTCACCATTTGAACAAACTTAGTAGAGGACCATAAGCTGATGCTACATGTAATACATGAAAGCTCTGTGCCTTGTGGTTTCAGAGAAGAAGATTTTTTAAAGTTTGTTCCTATATGTCTATATGAAAAACATGCAAAACCTCAATATACAAACTTTGGACCCCCAGGGCACGGCCATTTTTTACCCCGGGGACTTTATTTGAACAAACTTGATAGTCCATTGTCGATCATTTTAAAAGAAAAACTGTTGACATCTGTCCAGCGGTTCTGGAGATGAAGATTTTTTAATGTTTCGACTATATATGGTAATGGCAGCCAGGTTGGATGTAGCGCTGACCTAATTTTAATAAATCTAAAATGCATTCATCTAAGGATTATCCATGTGAAGTTTGGTCAAAATTAGTCAAGCGGTTTCTGAGGAGAAGTCGTTTGAAGAAAAGTTAACGGACAGACGACGGACGACGGACGACGGAAGACGGACAACACACCATCCCATAAGCTCTGCTGGCCCTTGGCCAGTAGAGCTAAACATTATAAACTTGTCAAAATAGGTGTATTATGCATTTAAACTTCGAAATGAAACGCAAGCTTAAATTTCTTCACCACATTTCAACCTGTTTTCCATTAAAAAGTTTTGACGTTACTCTGTCAACGTCAATGTAGATTGTGTAAACGGTATTGTTGTTTTTCTTATTTTCTCATATTTTGTTTAATGTTCTCACTCTTTGTATATGTAGGCGTTGTATTGAATGTTTAATGCTGAATGAATCGATTTGAATTTGAATATTGGAAGTAAGGAGGTAACTTTGTAAAGATTAAACCATTGCATATGAGTTCAAGATAGGAATATCATTTCAAAAGAAAAGAAGTGAAAATGAGAAAGGCATACCAATTAAGAAATTACACACACAAAAGGGTTAACAATAGGCGTACCGACGTGGAACGGTTGTAAAACCCAATATATAATAAGTATGCTAATTTTTAGAGTTGCGAGTGCAAACAACCTCATACGTGAAACTGAAACTATTATACCTATGATAAAATTTAACTTTATTTTCGAAAAACTGATGGTGATTATCCCAAAGTCTGGTATCAATGAAACAAAATAGTTGCATCTTATCCACTTTTTTTCCAAACTTGGCTATCTGTCAGTATACGTTCATTGTATTTCCTTCTCGCAATATACGACTATAAATTATATATAAATCTATAAATAATTATCAACATCAGGTGCGAAACCAGAATCTTTGTTAACTGGGGGTAGCATTTGGAAAGTTTGTATATAAATTTATAAATTACACGGAGGATTTATTTCTGCGATTATTCTATTTCTGTTATGTACTGAATAGTTTCCCCCATAGCTTTTTGTGGCGGGGTAGGAGATTTGTGGATGTGTTTTCTTAGAAGTGATATGCTTAATTTGATATCAATCATAGACTAATATACTTCTTTCGTTTGCACACTTTCCTTTCCAGTGTCGAAATATAAACACTGAAACCTGAAAATTAAATTAATAATTGATACACTAAATACATAAAAAGAAACGAAAGCATTTTATATGTATATACCTGATAGCAGATTTAAATAACTCACCTCAAGTACGACAGGAAACACAGCTACTCCCGATTAATCCTCGATAATATAATGATGTATGATATACGTGTAGTCGAAAACCACAAGGTTGAAGACAACACCGCGAAGTTTTCGTTAGTTTTGTCTAGTATTCAAAATATATGCACATAAACTAAAACCTACTTTTATGGAAGATAAAATAGAGCAATATATATGTATGACCACATAGGTGGCTGTCTATTCTCAAAGTGGCTTAAACTATAAATAAGTACAAAGGGTCGATCTCATAATTTTTGCTACGCCCAATGCGCATGCGCGATTATCATGAATAAGCGTGTTTTGATCGGGTTTCCAATAATACTAATTATACCCGTATATATTAAGATTGCAAAAAAACGCTATGTTACTAAATTTAGTAAAAATGTCCCATTAATATATCGTTTTAAGACTGCTCGATTTTGTTGTTTGTTACGAACATTGCATAATTAGAAATACGTTTTATTTTGATACAAAATAAAATAGCACATAGACAATAATGACCCTATAGTCAGTGTGACTACAAATGCAATTACAAACACAAGCCAGTGCTACATGCACACTAGCAGAACGTTCTATTTGATAAAACATGAAAGACAATCATACTCTAAATTTTATATACAACATATGAGAGTTATGTGGCTTGTACATTCTCTATGTAAAACTATACATACATGTTCCCCATGAGGCGAAGTCAAATTCGACAGTAGTGTCATTATTTAACTTGGTAGAGGACTAAAAGCTTTTGTTACCTGCAACATAGTAGGCATCTAGCTCCAGAGATGACAATTGTTTAAATCGTATTCTATCTTACTCTATGTAAAACTGAAACTCCGGTGCGGGGGCGAAAATTACCCCAGGGTCACTATTTAAACATGCTTGCTAGAGACTATAAGCGTATGCTACACAAACAGACCGCTAGTTCTCGTAGTTTCAAAGATGATGTTTTAAAGGAGTATTCCTTATATAAAAATGTAACCTCTGTGTCGAGGTCGATGTCTTGTCGTTTTAGAGAAGAAATATTGTCAAGCATGTCCCTTTTATATGTCGAAAATGAAACATTTCGGACCTCCGAGGCTGAGCCATTATTTTACCAGTGGACTTGCTAGCTCTACTAGTCAAAGGCCACATAAGCTTATGTCATAGCAACTTGTCCGGTATCCGTCCATCTACCAGTGTGTTCACATCCATTGTTAATTATATCTTAATACAACATAACGGTAGTTATATAGAGAATAATATATGGGTATTTTTATATCACAGCCTTTATCAGGTTGTGATATAAATATAAACATGTTTTATTCTATTTATCATATACTTTAGCAACGACTTTGTTAAACTGTCTACTTTAGCTAACTTAATACTCTGTTTTCCAGGGAGAACAAATCAATCTTATTAATATATCTAGTCCCATTCTGATGTGATCAGGTCTGTCGCGTAAGTGTTCATGAAATATATTTTTTCCAAAACTTGATTTAAAATGAATGCTACTGACTTTAAAATTGCATAATTAAGAAAATGAATGATCATAAGTGGCTTTTTCATCCACATATAATAGTTCTATAGCCAATAATATATCGCGAAAACAGGATGGAAGCAGCGAATGAAACGCAGATGACAAACCATACGCGTGACACATCGTATACCATCGTAACTAATCGGTAATTTCCGTATCACTCCGGTGAACTAGTCAGAAACAATATTCGGTTATTAAATATCTATAAGATCTCCGATGAGTTCCTAAACCAGCCAGATTAGTTCCCTAATAGCTGAATGTTGGCCCTTTTTGCTTCGTTAGCGCTCTAGTTTCTTTATACACTGAACAAAATTGCTAAGTATCAACTTTTGTATATTAATTAACTTTCTTGTTTTGTTTTGACCCATAGTTTGTAAAACATTTATTTTTTGTTTAAATTGTTACATCTTTTGAAAGTTACCCTCCCTTCATATGAAAACATGAAATGTGCTGATAAAACACATAACATGAGTCAAAGATCGCTTAAAGATATAAAATAAATTCTTAAAATTGGTATGAAATAATAGAAAAAACATAACCAAATGACCCCTTTATCGCAGATTCTCCGTCTATAAAAAAAAATGAAATATGGATAATCTTAAATGACCTCCCTTTACATTGAATATTGTTTGAAATTCAAGTAACTGTAATTCAGCGTCAACATTAAATATTTCAAAAATTCCTTTTGCAAACGCATTTGTAGTGGTAATGCTAGTAAAACATGATGTCAAAATAATTTCAACTGGCATATTGTAGAATTAGGAACATCGAAAGCTTCACTAATTCGAAGTACTTAATACAATCCTATATACCCAGTTGTATAAGTGTTATAACTTATTTCTAAGAAAACACATTGACTTACAAGTTTTAAAATATGTTCATGCAATTTACACTCATTATTTTGCAGTTTAACCGTATCTCTAATCAAGCACAAAATACACAAAACAATAAAAATATTATTGACATATTCTTAGGTTGATACTTAGCAATTTGGTTTAGTATATATCAAAATTGCCCAGTTGAGTTATATTGATGAAGCAAGGCGACAACCAGCTAAATCGGATTTGCATCACGATAGTAATGATCCACGAAGTATTGAAAAATGCAAGATTTTTATTATTCAAATCTATATATTATTTTTTTCGGATCTTTACCAAACTTGATCAAAGTTTTTATATCAATGCACCTGAAACAAGCTCAATAGCCAGCCACATTTGAACAGCAATAGCGGAGTTGTGACCCATGATCAAATTATGGTGCTATGATTTGTTATGGTAACAATGATGGTGGTCCTTCATGTTTTGTCTAATCTTTACCAAACTTGTTTAGAATGTAAAATCAAATAAAGCTCGGACAAGTATGAAAACCAGAAATACCGACTTGAACCCATTTCTCTTCCGCCACCCACCCCGTCCCTCCCTCTGTTCGTTTCACAAAGTTATGAAGTTATCAGGGGCATGAAAGAAAGAATGAACGTTGCCATGTCGGACAAGACACAGCACAGTTATGACCCGTTAATTATTTGAGGTTGTTGATCTTTGTTTTGTTAACGCACTTGTTATTACCCTTACCAAATGAGAAGGTTTGCTGCAAGCTTGCAGCGAACAATTTTGTTCGCCAGAACAATTATTAATTGTTCGCCAGTGTTCGCCACTAGCGGTGATGTTGCCGCAAACACCATGGTAATCGTTGGTGAATTTGCCTCAAACTCGCCAAAAAGCTATACATTTGCCAGAAGTTCGTCAGAAACATTTATTTATTTGGAACGTTCACCATAACATCACCACAAACATACTTGCAGGTTGTTTGTTCGCCACAACATCGCGACAAACTTTACCATTCCGATTAATTTTTTTATTGCACGCCGTAACATCGCCACAAACTTTTCAGTTCAGATTTGCCGTTTGTTTATTCGCCACAACATCACGACAAACTTTTTCATTCTGATCTGCTGTATCTCTGTTCGCCAAAACATCATCGCAAAACTTAAACTTTATACAAAATTTTATTATTTCTGTGTTACTTATTACTATAATGAAAGGACCACGAGTAATATTGCTAAGTATACATTTCTAGTGGAACCTTATTTTTTTCAGAATAAGTAAAATATTTATTATTGTGTTGCAAGAACATTTTTAAATACCAAACACCATGATAACTCCACCATTTAAAACCAGATCAATTAAAATTGTGTCCCAAGTGCAAAATGCAGTATTAATTTGCATTTATAACATGATGACAAGCCAATTTAATAGTTTAAGTCATTGTGAATTATTATATAGTAACTATCTACAAATTTAACAAATATACACATTTATATCTTAGCTTTGAAATTTAAGCACACATACTTTAAATAACATATATTTAAAAGTAATTAATGACAAAGATAATAAATGCTAATATCAAAAAAATATAAGTGTACATGCAGTCATGTAGAAACACCCAATTTATGATAGAGTGGAAAAAATTGCTGGATAAACTTGCTCACTGGGTCAGTTAATTATTATTACCAGGTATTATGCAATTTCCTTTGTTCTGACAGTATCATGCAGTATCATGTAGAGGTTATACTATTAGAAACACATGTTTTCATAAAATTGTGGTATTTTTGCATAAATATAGCCAGTTATCATGTTGCTGTATACATGTAGACATTGATGTGTCATGTGTACTATTTTTCAATGAAATTGTGTCAGTTTCAAACAATGGATTTAAATGAGTTTAGTTTGAATGAATATTCTGATGAGGATGTTCCACACCTGTATATTGTAAGTTTATATTAACTGTTTTATTTTTATATGTCGGAAAATAGCAAGTTTTTCATCTTCAAAAACCCTGACCTGCAGAGGTAAATGTGTATATTTACGTTTGTGTGTCTTTCTAAGGTTTGGTGTTGATTCTAAGATATCCAGAAATGGAGAAATGACAGTGCTCGACATATCCATAAAAATGAGAGTAATGCAGAAATGACTGCGATCGACATCTCTATGAAAATGGGAGTAATACAAAAATGACAGCGCTCGACATCTCGATGAAAATGGGAGTAATGCAGATAATTAATGACAGAGCTCGAAATCTCTTTGAAAATGGGAGTAATGCAAAAATTACAGCACTCGACATCTTTATGAAAATGAGAGTAATACAGAAATGACAGTGCTCGACATATCTATGAAAATGGGAGTAAGGCAGAAATGACAGCACTCGACATCTCTATGAAAATGGGAATAATGCAGGAATGACAGCGCTCGACATCTCTAAGAAAATGGGAGTAATGCAGAAATGACAGCGCTCGACATCTCCATGAAAATGAAAGTAATGCAGGAATGACAGCGCTCGACATCTCTAAGAAAATGGAGTATTGCAGAAATGACAGCGCTCGACATCTCCATGAAAATGAAAGTAATGCAGAAATGACTGCGCTCGACATCTCTATGAAAATAGGAGTAATGCAGAAATGACAGCGCTCGACATCTCCATGAAAATAAGAGTAATGCAGAAATGACTGCGCTCGACATCTCAATGAAAATAGAAGTAATACAGAAATGACAGCGCTCGACATTTCCATGAAAATGGGAGCGCTCGACATCTCCATGAAATGGGAGTAATGCAGAAATAACAGCCCTCGACATCTTCATGAAAATGAGAATAATGCAGAAATGACAATGCTCGACATCTCCATAAAAATGGGAGTAATGCAGAAATGACAGTGCTTGACATCTCTGTGAAAAATGGGAGTAAGGCAGAAATGACAGCACTTAACATTTCCATGAAAATGGGAGTAATTCCGAAATGACAGTGCTTAACATCTCCTTGACAATGGGAGTAATGCAGGAATGACAGCGCTCGACATCTCGATGAAAATAGGAGTAATGCAGAAATGAGAGTGCTCGACATCTCCATGAATATGTGAGTAATGCAGACATTACAGCACTCGACATTTCTATGAAAATATGTGTAATGCAGAAATGACAGCGCTCGACATCTTCATGAAAATGGGAGTAATGCAGGAATGACAGCGCTCGACACCTCCAAGAAAATGGGAATAATGCAGAAATGACAGCGTTCAACATCTCCATGAAAATGGGAGTAATGCAGAAATGACAGCGCTCGACATCTCCATGAAAATGAAAGTAATGCAGGAATGACAGCGCTCGACATCTCTAAGAAAATGGAGTATTGCAGAAATGACAGCGCTCGACATCTCCATGAAAATGAAAGTAATGCAGAAATGACTGCGCTCGACATCTCTATGAAAATAGGAGTAATGCAGAAATGACAGCGCTCGACATCTCCATGAAAAAAAGAGTAATGCAGAAATGACTGCGCTCGACATCTCTATGAAAATAGAAGTAATACAGAAATGACAGCGCTCGACATTTCCATGAAAATGGGAGTAATACAGAAATGACAGCGCTCGACATCTCCATGAAATGGGAGTAATTCAGAAATAACAGCCCTCGACATCTTCATGAAAATGAGAATAATGCAGAAATGACAATGCTCGACATCTCCATAAAAATGGGAGTAATGCAGAAATGACAGTGCTTGACATCTCTGTGAAAAATGGGAGTAAGGCAGAAATGACAGCACTTAACATTTCCATGAAAATGGGAGTAATTCCGAAATGACAGTGCTTAACATCTCCTTGACAATGGGAGTAATGCAGGAATGACAGCGCTCGACATCTCGATGAAAATAGGAGTAATGCAGAAATGAGAGTGCTCGACATCTCCATGAATATGTGAGTAATGCAGACATTACAGCACTCGACATCTCTATGAAAATATGTGTAATGCAGAAATGACAGCGCTCGACATCTTCATGAAAATGGGAGTAATGCAGGAATGACAGCGCTCGACACCTCCAAGAAAATGGGAATAATGCAGAAATGACAGCGTTCAACATCTCCATGAAAATGGGAGTAATGCAGAAATGACAGCGCTCGACAGCAGAAATGACAGCGCTCGACATCTCCATGAAAATGGGAGTAATACAGAAATGAAAGCGCTCGAAATCTCCATGAAAACGAGATTAATGCAGAAATGACAGCGCTCGACATCTCTATGAAAATGAGAGTAATGCAGAAATGATAGCGCTCGATATCTCTATGAAAATAGGAGTAATGCAGAAATGAGAGTGCTCGACATCTCCATGAATATGTGAGTAATGCAGAAATTACAGCACTCGACATCTCTATGAAAATATGTGTAATGCAGAAATGACAGCGCTCGACATCTTCATGAAAATGGGAGTAATGCAAGAATGACAGCGCTCGACACCTCCAAGAAAATGGGAGTAATGCAGAAATGACAGCGTTCAACATCTCCATGAAAATGGGAGTAATGCAGAAATGATAGCGCTTGACATCTCTATGAAAATTAGAGTAATGCAGAAAGGACAGCGCTCGACATCTCCATGAAAATGGGAGAAATGCAGGAATGACAGCGCTCGACATCTCCATGAAAATGGGAGTAATCCAGGAATGACAGCGCTCGACATCTCCATGAAAATGGGAGTAATACAGTAATGACAGCGCTCGACATCTCCATGAAAATGGGAGTAATATAGAAATGACAGTGCTCGACATCTCGATGAAAAAGGGAGCAATACAGAAATGACAACGTTCGACATCACTATAAAAATGGGAGTAATGCAGAAATGACAGCGCTCGATATCTCTATGAAAATAGGAGTAATGCAGAAATGAGAGTGCTCGACATCTCCATGAATATGTGAGTAATGCAGAAATTACAGCACTCGACATCTCTATAAAAATATGTGTAATGCAGAAATGACAGCGCTCGACATCTTCATGAAAATGGGAGTAATGCAGGAATGACAGCGCTCGACACCTCCAAGAAAATGGGAGTAATGCAGAAATGACAGCGTTTAACATCTCCATGAAAATGGGAGTAATGCAGAAATGACAGCGCTCGACAGCAGAAATGACAGCGCTCGACATATCCATGAAAATGGGAGTAATACAGAAATGAAAGCGCTCGAAATCTCCATGAAAACGAGATTAATGCAGAAATGACAGCGCTCGACATCTCTATGAAAATGAGAGTAATGCAGAAATGACAGCGCTCGACATCTCTATGAAAATGAGAGTAATGCAGAAATGATAGCGCTCGATATCTCTATGAAAATAGGAGTAATGCAGAAATGAGAGTGCTCGACATCTCCATGAATATGTGAGTAATGCAGAAATTACAGCACTCGACATCTCTATGAAAATATGTGTAATGCAGAAATGACAGCGCTCGACATCTTCATGAAAATGGGAGTAATGCAAGAATGACAGCGCTCGACACCTCCAAGAAAATGGGAGTAATGCAGAAATGACAGCGTTCAACATCTCCATGAAAATATGAGTAATGCAGAAATGATAGCGCTTGACATCTCTATGAAAATTAGAGTAATGCAGAAAGGACAGCGCTCGACATCTCCATGAAAATGGGAGAAATGCAGGAATGACAGCGCTCGACATCTCCATGAAAATGGGAGTAATCCAGGAATGACAGCGCTCGACATCTCCATGAAAATGGGAGTAATATAGAAATGACAGCGCTCGACATCTCCATGAAAATGGGAGTAATCCAGGAATGACAGCGCTAGACATCTCCATGAAAATGGGAGTAATATAGAAATGACATCGCTCGACATCTCCATGAAAATGAGTGTAATGCAGAAATGACAGCGCTCGACATCTCCATGAAAATGGGAGTAATACAGTAATGACAGCGCTCGACATCTCCATGAAAATGGGAGTAATATAGAAATGACAGTGCTCGACATCTCGATGAAAAAGGGAGCAATACAGAAATGACAACGTTCGACATCACTATAAAAATGGGAGTAATGCAGAAATGACAGCGCTCGATATCTCTATGAAAATAGGAGTAATGCAGAAATGAGAGTGCTCGACATCTCCATGAATATGTGAGTAATGCAGAAATTACAGCACTCGACATCTCTATAAAAATATGTGTAATGCAGAAATGACAGCGCTCGACATCTTCATGAAAATGGGAGTAATGCAGGAATGACAGCGCTCGACACCTCCAAGAAAATGGGAGTAATGCAGAAATGACAGCGTTTAACATCTCCATGAAAATGGGAGTAATGCAGAAATGACAGCGCTCAACAGCAGAAATGACAGCACTCGACATCTCCATGAAAATGGGAGTAATACAGAAATGAAAGCGCTCGAAATCTCCATGAAAACGAGATTAATGCAGAAATGACAGCGCTCGACATCTCTATGAAAATGGGAGTAATACAGAAATGAAAGCGCTCGAAATCTCCATGAAAATGGGAGTAATACAGAAATGAAAGCGCTCGAAATCTCCATGAAAATGAGAGTAATGCAGAAATGATAGCGCTTGACATCTCTATGAAAATTAGAGTAATGCAGAAAGGACAGCGCTCGACATCTCCATGAAAATGGGAGAAATGCAGGAATGACAGCGCTCGACATCTCCATGAAAATGAGTGTAATGCAGAAATGACAGCGCTCGACATCTCCATGAAAATGGGAGTAATCCAGGAATGACAGCGCTCGACATCTCCATGAAAATGGGAGTAATATAGAAATGACAGTGCTCGAAATCTCCATGAAAATGAGAATGCAGAAATGGCAGTGCTCGACATTTCCATGAAAATGGGAGTAATGCAGAAATGAAAGCGCTCGACATCTCCATGAAAATGAGAGTAATTCAGAAATGACAGCGTTCGACATCTCCATAATAATGGGAGTAATGTGGAAAAAGACAACATTTGACATTCCCATGTAAATGAGAGTAATATTTGAATGAAAGTTAGGAGTTTTTGACATTTCCATGAAAATGAGCATTTGTATTAGCAATTTTTTTAGATGAAATAATACTGTATACAAGATATACTGACATTTTGGGGCTTTACGGGCTTGACCCCTACGTTCATTTATTCGTTACGCCATTAAGATGTTCGACTGTTATTGATGTGTATTTAATAAAATATTGTGTCTATGGCAGTAGTTTCGTGATTTTCAACCCAAAATCTATTATTTCCAGGGTGCAACAAAAACTTGCTAAATTGTTTTCTCTCAGTATATATTCAAGTTCACCAGGTCATGGCGAAATCGGGTATTTAAGCCACCATATTTAACGCAGGACATCATACATAAGTGCTGAGGTGTAGTGGTTAAAGCGTCCGACCTGTAATCAAGAGGTCGTGGATTCGAGTCGCCTGGTCGCGTCATACCAGTGACATTAAAAATAGTAGTAGTTACTTGTACTCTTCATACATGCGACATGTTTTATGTCGGTCGACCCATTACTCAGATGTGTCCCTATACTATAAAACATTGTGCGGCATAACACAGTTCGACATTTAATGGCCGACACTACCATAGAGAAAAATCGAAAGTACATTATGGACTGGAACACCTTGCTGCAACACTCCTTTTTCAAGTATAGCCCTGTTCTTTACTGTTTTAACAATGAATACACTTCCGGGAGGCACTGACTCAATGTTCCTTGTTCTCTATCTAATCATTAGCAAACGCGGCATCCATCTTGCTCCGATCTTGTGCATATTAATGCACCTTATACACAGTTACGTAGTTTTAACCAGCGATTTGAAAAACTTCTCTAACTGTGACGCTCCGATCGCCATAAACAGCGTACTTATTCAGAGACGTAATTGAATTAATTTTCGTTGCGTGTTTTTTCACCATTCTTCAACACAACGTCGTCTCTCATTTAGTTGTAAATAACTGTTTTATTTTAATTTAATAGTGAAACTAACGAATATGGACAGGTTACTTTGGAATTTGCCGACCACGATAAATATAAATATCCGTACAAACGTGTATTATCTTGTTGGTATAACGATTTAGGTCAGGGTGATTGTCGGCCCATGAGAACCACGGCGTCTTCTTGTTATCACAAACAAAACAAGTACTTTATTACGTTAACAAGGACACGGAATTATTAAATAAATAATATTATTAAATAACTCCAATATCTCGTGTTCCCACTTTCCAATTCGGTGTAAAGTGGAGATATTATTACATGCGGTATTAGCGAGTTTGTGAATTTTTTCTGTGTATTTGAATGAACTTTCTAAATCTGGGCTATTGTCTTAACCTTTACATTTGTTAAGTTTTGTTAAATTCGTTTTCACACCTATGTTTTTAAACTGTGATTTAATTTATTATTATTAGGTATATTCGATGAAATGTTGTGTGAACATCAAATAAAGATGTTATTAAAAGAAAATCATGCTACAATTGTTAGTTCTTTTTTACAGTCTCAGATTTTGTAGGAAAACAAAGCGGAGTTGTTGTTTTTTCTGAGTATACTATGATGCAAAAACTGAAACAATTATGTTATCAAATAAAAATATCATTTAAAAAAACAAACACTCTTAAACTTGAAAATGTCAAAACTTGCACAGCCAACGACAAGGCAATATTGAAGACAAACATTAAACGTTACCATACCTTTCAGGATTTAGGTAGAGGTCACAAATGTTCTTCTTTGAATGAAATGTATATATTTATTTCTTTATTATATCATTACTTCATGACCCGTCTTAATAAATCGAGACTGCAATATTATTTATTTTCATTAACATACATCAGTGTATTATGAATTAATTTGTTGAAAACAAACAAACAATTATTATGAATGTTTAAATGTTCAGTATCAGATTATCAATTTTCCTCACCAATGAAATAAATTGTTGAAAATATTGACAATATTCCCACTCACTTAAAGGGACACATGGCAATCTTGAGTTTTATTCAAACATTAAAATGTTCTCATCAGTTTAGTTATCCTGCGTCATTTTGACTTTAAAACTGCTTGCATATGATTAAATAAAAAAATGAGATTTCAATTTTCTTCACTATTTTTACCAAATTTTTAAGCATATTATTGATGCACTATTATAAAAAGTTAGTAATATGTAAAAATAATTTGCTTTGAACTAGTCTAACAATTACTATTAATGATTGAACAAATGCAAGTGAAGAGAAAAACTAACGGGACGCCGTGAGTTTTTAAATAATCAAGATTGCCATGTGTCCCTTTAAAGTAAGACAGGTATGCTAATATGTTACCGATAGTAATACGTTTGTAAGCTACGCACTTGCTCAACTAACTAAAGTTCGTCACCTCTTGTATCAGGTTACATTTTAACAAATCATTGCTATTTAACACGCGATATATTGCATACGTAGTAATTTAAGACGAAATTTAATATCCATAACACAAAAGAGAAGCTAAATCCAGTCGGAAATGGCAAGTTTACGTTGATTTGACAGTTATAGTCCTTGTGTGACATATTTTACTTTCGATCAATAACTTTTTTAAACTGTGTTTAACCAAATGTGATAACATGCAGCCTACGTAGACTATTAATGGAGTTATAACATAGAGTGGGGGAGAGTGTTGGGGGCATTTGTCACCTTCATTGATGTACACCGCTGACAGACACTTTACATTTAGAATAACCTTGTTTATCAATCGGCGTTCTAGTATGGTTTATATCCATAAATCAGTAGCGATTTACCCAATATATGTTATAATATAATGGCTGATTTATTATTAAGATGTACGCAGGTAAAATGTGTCCTAAAATGTAGATAACTGCGAATAAGTTGGTTTCGTGTTATTATATTTTCAAAAACTTGTCTAAACAAGACACATGTCTTAATCGATACACATTGTTTACATAATGGATTGAGGCAAACAGTGAACAACGAGTTTCAATAAGGGGAACTAGTTCCAATTTTGTGAGTCTGAACTATGAATTCTCAACAAAATACACAGAGACAAGTTATAGTGCGAAACTCTGGAATGGGATTAGCAGATGGGCAAACAACAAGGTCATCTAGCTGCAAGTCAGACAAATTGTTGGTATCCCAATAGGTACTAACTGTGCACCTCCCGTCGAAGATTTGTTAGCTCTACTGGCCAAGGGCCAGCAGAGCTTATGGGATGGTGTGTTGTCCGTCTTCCGTCGTCCGTCGTCCGTCCGTCGTCCGTCCGTTAACTTTTGCTTGTGTACACTCTAGAGGCCACATTTCTGATGCAATCATCATGAAACTTTGTCAGAATGTTTGTCTCAATGAAATCTCGGTCAAGTTCGAAAATGGGTCATGTGGGGTCAAAAACTAGGTCACTAGGTCAAATATTGGAAAAACCTTGTGTACACTCTAAAGGCCATACTTTTGACCCGACCTTGATGCAACTTTGTCAGAATGTTTGTCTTAATTATATCTTGGTCAAGTTTGAAAATGGGTCACATGGGGTTAAAAACTAGGTCACTAGGTTAAATACTTGAAAAACCTTGTGTACACTCTAGAAGCCGTATTTCTGACCCAATCTTGATGAAACTTTGTTAAAATGTTTGTCTTAATTATATCTTGGTCAAGTTCAAAAATGGGTCAGATGGTTTAAAAACTAGGTCACTAGGTCAAACTTTGGAAAAACCGTGTGTACACTCTAGAGGCCATACTTTTGACCTGATCTTGATGAAACTTTGTCAGAATGCTTGTCTTAATGAAATCGCGGTCAAGTTCAAAAATGAGTCATGTGGGATCAAAAACTAGGTCACTAGGTCAAATACTTGAAAAAACTTGTGTACACTCTAGAGGTCATATTTGTCACCCAATCTTGATGAAACTTTGTCAAATTGTTTATCTTAATTATATCTTGATCAAGTTTGAAAATGGGTCACATGAAATTAAAAACTAGGTCACTAGGTCAAATATTGGAAAAACCTTGTGTACACTCTAGAGGCCATATTTTTGACCCGAGCTTGATGCAACTTTGTCAGAATGTTTATCTTAATTGTTTGTCTCAATGAAATCTCGGTCAAGTTCGAAAATGGGTCATGTGGGGTCAAAAACTAGGTCACTAGGTCAAATATTGGAAAAACCTTTGTACACTCTAGAGGCCATATTTTTGACCCGAGCTTGATGCAACTTTGTCAGAATGTTTGTCTTAATTATATCTTGGTCAAGTTTGAAAATGGGTCACATGGTGTTAAAAACTAGGTCACTAGGTCAAATATTGGAAAAACCTTGTGTACACCCTTTGTCAAAATGTTTGTCTTAATTATATCTTGGTCAAGTTCAAAAATGGGTCACATGGTGTTAAAAACTAGGTCACTAGGTCAAACTTTGGAAAACCCGTGTGTACACTCTAGAGGCCATATTTTTGACCTGATCTTGATGAAACTTTGTCAGAATGTTTGTCTTAATAAAATCTCGGTCAAGTTCAAAAATGGGTCATGTGGGGTTAAAAACTAGGTCACTAGGTCAAATACTTGAAAAAACTTGTGTACACTCTAGAGGTCATATTTGTTACCCAATCTTGATGAAACTTTGTCAAATTGTTTATCCTAATTATATCTTGATCAAGTTCGAAAATGGGTTACATGAAATTAAAATCTAGGTCACTAGGTCAAATTTTGGAAAAACCTTGTGTACACTCTAGAGGCCATATTTTGACCCGAGCTTGATGCAACTTTGTCAGAATGTTATCTTAATTGTTTGTCTCAATGAAATCTCGGTCAAGTTCGAAAATGGGTCATGTGGGGTCAAAAACTAGGTCACTAGGTCAAATATTGGGAAAACCTTGTGTACACTCTAGAGGCCATATTTTTTACCCGAGCTTGATGCAACTTTGTCAGAATGTTTGTCTTAATTATATCTTGCTCAAGTTTGAAAATGGGTCACATGGGGTTAAAAACTAGGTCACTAGGTCAAATACTTGAAAAACCTTGTGTACTCTCTAGAAGCCGTATTTCTGACCTAATCTTGATGAAACTTTGTCAAAATGTTTATCTTAATTATATCTTGGTCAAGTTCAAAAATGGATCACATGGTGTTAAAAACTAGGTCACTAAGTCAAACTTTGGAAAAACCGTGTGTACACTCTGGAGGCCATAGTTTTGACCAGATCTTGATGAAACTTTGTCAAAATGTTTGTCTCAATGAAATCTCGGTCAAGTTCAAAAATGGGTCAAGTGGGGTCAAAAACTAGGTCACTAGGTTAAATACTTGAAAAAACTTGTGTACACTCTAGAGGTCATATTTGTTACCCAATCTTGATGAAATTTTGTCAAATTGTTTATCTTAATTATATCTTGATCAAGTTCGGAAATGGGTCACATGAAGTTAAAAACTAGGTCACTAGGTCAAATATTGGAAAAACCTTGTGTACACTCTAGAGGCCATATTTTTGACCCGAGCTTAATGCAACTTTGTCAGAATGTTTGTCTTAATTATATCTTGGTCAAGTTTAAAAATGGGTCACATGGGGTTAAAAACTAGGTCACTAGGTCAAATATTGGAAAAACCTTGTGTACACTCTTAGTCAAAATGTTTGTCTTAATTATATCTTGGTCAAGTTCAAAAATGGGTCACATGGTGTTAAAAACTAGGTCACTAGGTCAAACTTTGGAAAAACCGTGTGTACACTCTAGAGGCCATATTTTTGACCCGATCTTAATGCAATTTTGTCAGAATATTTGTCTGAATTATAGCTTGCTAAAGTTCGAAAATGGGTCACACAGGGTCACACAGGGTCAAAATCTAGGTCACTAGTACACTCTAGAGGCCCTATTTCTGACCCGATCTTGATGAAACTTTGTCGAAATGTTGTCTTAATTATATTTTGGTCAAGTTCGAAAATGGGTCCCATGGGGTCAAAAACTAGGTCACTAGGTCAAATACTTGAAAAACCTTGTGTACAATCTAGACACCATGTAGTACGACTCGATTCATCAATGGTATAACAGCCAGTAGAGCGTTCACAGGCCCTCTTGGGCCTCTTGTTTACATTTCTCTGTGTTGTTTTGTTTTATCAGTTAATCAATATATTTCGCCCCCATCCCACAACCGTCCCACCACCCTATCATCACCACCACCCGAATGTTTTTTTTGTTTGTTCTTTTTGGCATATATCTGTGTTGTTTTGTTTTATCAGTTTATCAATATGTCTTGCCCCCACCCCCAACACGGGTACTAAACATTGACTCTAGCACATTTTGGAGATATATAAAAACGAGAGTCAATGACATTTCCGAGGTAGTGACAGGATTAAAATGACAAAATAAAGGTGAGTTCATCTCGTTGTTTTTCATAATATCATTAATCCAACGGTTTATTTCAAAAATCAGGGAATGCTTTTCCAATTATATGTGTTCAACGTATGTCTAAGTTGCAAAAATATTACAAATTATTGTTTAATTTGACGTAAGATTGGAAGGTGTGTGTGTTTTCTTCGACAGGTCACACTTTTCGGTGCATATTCTTATTTATATATGAAAGTCAGCTGTTGTTTTGTTTTAGTGGAGATGAAAAGCCTTACATGTTATCATTACTCAGTACTAAACTGGTTTATCAAAAAAACGGAGAGCAAGGGATGTATCGCCAATTTTCGGCAAAAGGTAGAGTCAATGAGCCGGAGCTAGGGTCGATGACGCGGAGGTTGCGTCAATGCTAGGAGCTTTTTTGTCCAATACCGTATTAATTGCCAAGGTACCAAGCGACTGATCTCGTCACCTGGATAAAATCAGTATACTTTTTATATCAGCCTGCTTTACCTGATTTCCGTAACACAATGTCGTTTACGATTAGGGAAAGGATTGGGCAATAGTATTCTACTTGTTTTGAATAGAATACTAATAGAATTTTAAAAATATTACAATTAATCATTTAACTTCTAAGAAAAGTATCAATACTTAAGAACAATATTGTTTGCCGCTACAAATAACTATGAGTTTAATTGGTCATAACATAACGACACCAAAAAATGCTGGCCCCATTTGCGCTTGCTTGTCTAACGACGCGACTTGTGATATTCAAATTCTCGATCATCACCACCGTTCGTTTGCCAATTTTGTCAATTTAATAAAAACAATATTGCCCGGCTACTGACCTAAATGCCAGTTTCCTATTATTGCATCATGTATAAAAACTGAACTTGTCGCGATATGTACATAAATCGTATCGTTCTGTGTTCCTTTCAGTTGAATTAATTAAATAATAATCACAGATATTTTAAAGTGGATTTAATGCCCCCTCCCTGCAACCGTATTACAGAACTTAATTATGCACTCCTCTTTGCATAGTTTGCATTACATTCTATAACATGAAACATGGAAACTGTAGCATATATACTAAAATAACAAAACTTATTAAGCTAGTTCTTCTCGTATCTCGGTATTTAGTATGTATATGAACCATCATTTTATCATGTCTTATCCTACGCGAAATTGCCCTCTGCCCTCCAACCCCACAAACTTCATCAGATTGTTAATGTCGTTGAAAGCTCAAACAAGTTTGAAAAACAGCCATATCGGACCAGTAACAGCGAAGTCATGGCCCTTGATTTAGTTAAAAATGCTATATTTTGCCTCGTTAAGACGATAGGGGCTTCATTGTTCATCCGATCTTTACCAAACTTGATCAGATTGTTAATATCAATGAAACAGATTGTTAATATCAATGAAAGCTTGGACAAGTTCGAAAAACAGCCATATCGGACCAGTAACAGCGAAGTTATGGCCCTTGATTTAGTTAAAAATGCTATATTTTGCCTCGTTAAGACTATAGGGGCTTCATTGTTCATCCGATCTTTACCAAACTTTATCAGATTGTTAATATCAATAAAAGCTCAGACAAGTTCGAAAACCAGCCATATCGGACCAGTAACATCGGAGTTATGTCCCTTGATTTACTTCAAAATGATATAATTTGCCTCGTTAAGACTATAGGGGCTTCATTTTTCATCCGATCTTTACAAACCTCATCAGATTGTTAATGTCTATGAAAGCTTGGTCAAGTTCGAAACCAACCAGATCGGACCAGTAACAGCGGAGTTATGGGCCTTGATTTTGTTAAAAATGCTATAATTTGCCTCGTCATACGATAGGGCCTAAATTTTGAATGTGATCTTTGCCAAACTTTACCAGATTTTACTACTGTTTTTAGCTCTACGTGCCGAAGGCCAGCAGAGCTTATGGGATGCCGAGTTGTCCGTCGTCCGTCCGTCGTCGGCGTTAACTTTTGTCTCGTTAAGACGATAGGGCCTTCGTTTTTCATCCGATCTTTACCACACTTTAACAGGTTGTTAATATCAATGAAAGCTTGGATGAGTTCGAAAACCAGCCAGATCGGACAAGTAACAGCGGAGTTATGGCCCTTGATTTAGTTAAAAATGCTGTATTGCTGTATTTTGCCTCGTTAAGACGATAGGGCCTTCATTTTTCATCCTATCTTTACCAAACTTTACCACATTGTTAATTAATGAAAGCTCGGATAAGTTTGAAAACCAGCCAGATCGAACCAGTAAACAGTGGAGTTATGGTCCTTGATTTAGTTAAAAATGCTATATTTTGCCTCGTTAAGACGATAGGGCCTTCATTTTTCATCCTATCTTTACTAAACTTTACCACATTGCTAATATCAATGATAGCTCGGACAAGTTCGAAAACCAGCCATATCGGACCAGTAAAGGCGGAGTTATGGCCCTTGATTTAGTTAAAAACGCTATATTTTGCCTCGTTAAGATGATAGTGGCTTCATTGTTCATCCGATCTTTACCAAACTTAATCAGATTGTTAATATCAATTAAAGCTCGGACAACTTCGAAAACCAGCCATATCGGATTAGTAAAAGCGGAGTTATGGCCCTTGATTTAGTTAAAAATGCCATATGTTGCCTCGTTAAGACGATAGGGGCTTCATTGTTCATCCGATCTTTACCAAACTTAATCAGATTGTTAATGTCGTTGAAAGCTCGAAAAAGTTCGAAAACCAGCCATATTGGACCAGTACCAGCTGAGTTATGGCCCTTGATTTAGTTATAAATGCTATATTGTGCCTCATTAAGACGATAGGGGCTTCATTGTTCATCCGATCTTTACCAAACTTTATCAGATTGTTAATATCAATGAAAGCTCGGACAAGTTCGAAAACCATTCATATCGGACCAGTAACAGAGGAGTTATGGCCCTTGATTTCAAAATGATATATTTTGCCTCGTTAAGATTTTTCATTCGATCTTTACCAAACTTTATCAGGTTGTTAATGTCTATGAAAGCTTGGTCAAGTTCGAAAACCAACCAGATCGAACCAGTAACAGTGGAGTTATGGCCCTTGATTTTGTCAAAAATGCTATAATTTGCCTCGTCATACGATAGGGCCTTTATTTAATTTAAAAAAAAAAAAATTTTTTTTTTATTTTTTTTAATAATTCTTTTTTGAATAATTTTTTTTTTAATTTTTTTTTTTTTTAATTTTTTTTTACGGTATATCCTTCATTTTTCATCTTATCTTTACCGAACTTTACCAGATTCTTTAGTTATGGTCTTTGATTTAGTTAAAAAGCTGTTTTTTACCCGAAACTTTCAAAAAACGTAAATGGCAGTCACTCGCTTCATTGATGTTATAAGAGCCATGTTAGCCAGTAGAGCGTCTACAGGCCCTCTTGGGCCTCTTGTTTTATATTGCTATGTAAGATAGATATAAAAATCGAACAGGAAAAGCAGCATTCTAGGACGAATGGTATGAAAGAGATTTCATGTTGAGTCGTTCATCAGATACTCTCGCAGAGTTCATCGAAGCATTTAACATTTAGGTATTTGGATGATATATTAAACATTGACAACTTTATATTTTCTACTATGGTAAATAATATATACCCCAAAAAAAGTCAAATTGTCTGATACTGAGGCCTATTTTCTCGATTTTCATATCTCAATTAAAAATAGAGAAATAATAAGTAAAATTTATGACGATATAGATGATTTTAATTTTGATATCGTTGATTTTTCCTTCTTAGACGTGATGCTCACAGAGCAAAACTTATGGCGTATATGTTTCCCAACTTATTCTAGAGCTTGTAGTCGAGTTGAGGACTTTAATATTCGTAATCTGTGTATAACTAAGAACTTATCCCATCAAGTCTACTGTTACCATAAACATCGAAAACACTTTGCGACATTTTATTATCGTTACCTTGATCGGCTTTTAATATATAAAAGTAATTTGAGAACTCTCCTGCGGTTACGACTACCACAACCTGACGTCTATGGTGATGAGATAAACAAACTTCGTAAGATACTTGGTCATGAACACTTTCATAAAATCTTTATTGAACTTGTTAAAAAGTCAAAAGAGGTTATGACCCTATAATTTTGCAACACTGCATGTTTAGTGGTTGACACAGTTCCAGTTCGTCACTATGCTTTCCTCTTTGATTGTGCAATGACTGGAGAGAGTGTAAACTCTGTAATGACGTCTACCTAAATCCTGAGGGGACGGTAACGTTTGATGTGTGTCTCCAATCGTGCCTTGTCGTGTCCTTAATGGTTTATTCTCTTGGTGATCTGACTTCTGCCAAGTCATTGATTTGTGGCTTTCTAAGCTTTTTGTATTGATTTATAAATGAGCATCTTTGTGCTATACTTTTGTTGCCAATTAATGTTGTTAGAAGATATAGCAGGGCGGAGATTTCTTTATTTACACTGTATCTCTTTAGAGGGTGACAATATGGTAAGAGTGATGATTAGTGCACACCATGGAACCTGGTTTAAAGCCATAGCGGCTTTTTTGCCACTGACCACTCCAAGGCGGTAGCACAATTGTCAATCCTTTTATGTTGCTAATGTCATGTTTTTATTTATGCGTGTTTTTGGGTGAATGTGGTCCTTGAATGCTATATTTCCTGGCGGCTTTTTATATCTACTTTTATGTTGTTTAAACATTGCACCCACACCATAATAACCCGAATTCGGGTACACCCTTATTGCAAAAAATAAAACATTGAACAAAAGTAACCCCTTTTTGCACAGCCGTCATTAACCTATTGATTATAACTGTTAATAAATACTGAAAATGGGGATCATCTGGAACCGGTGTCACGTGAGATCCACACGCGTGGACAAGGACAAGTCCACGCGTGTGCAAAAAGTCCACGCGTGTGGATCTCACGTGGGGTTCATGAGATTCACACGTGAGATTAACACGCATTTCAAGTATGTATCATTTAATGAAATATGGAGTATATATAATATGTGAATCATACGTTTTTGGTATTTTTCAGTCATCTGTTGAACTTTTTGATAAAATAATATAACAATAAAGCCCACTTTGACGGTGATAATATTGGTAGAATGATGCTAATCCTTAACGCATATCTTCTATGTGTGTGTGTATGTAATAATAATGCTTAGCAAAGTAATTATGGTCTAGAATGCCACATGTGATTGTTTTTATTTCAAAGTGGCAATTTATTTTTAAAATATAATAATGTTTTGTGGGATGTTTTGCATCTTATAATAGCTGCATTATTATAATAATAATAATAATATAATATAACGAAAATAGGATGTGGCTGATTAGTAATCAGCCTTAAAAGGGTAAAATGATAAATAGATACACTAAAAAAATTCAATAATTCAATACAATTGACTTATTTCTTTTCATTTATAGGATACATATATAAAACATATATTACAGCAGGTGCGGATCCAGGATTTCAGCTTAGCAGGGTGGAGCGCAATGTTGGGAGTGAGGTGGATGGGGTGTGGGTGGGAAGAATTGATTTTTAAGTGTACTTTTTGGAGTTTATTGGATCGCAGCTGCTTTCGTCCCATGTTTACGCTTTGAATAGGCACCAACCCCCTAAATCCGCGCCTGAGCAAGAACATCATATTTATAAAATACAAAACGCATGCACATGCGCAAATGACGGGGAAAACCAGGTTGTTTGTGTATATATATTTTATATAATAATGTTTTATGGTCGGCTTTTTACTTGATTTGGATTTTATACTAGGGAATTTGGTGTTACAACTTTATATTGAGTGATGAAATAATGACTAAATAAGGTAATTGAACGGCTCATCAAAACAATATAGATTATTTAGAGCCGCCCCAGAGAGAGTGTCAATTGGTATTATAACATACTGAGTGGTGAAATTGTATGTATTTGATTGATTTGCCCAAGGATATTTTCAGATTGATTGCAACAGTGTATATGTTCCTTTTTTTCAGTTTATGGAGGATGACCTCCAACCTCCATACACTTATGACGAGCCAAATAAAGTTTCTTTATTTCAACCCAAATCTATGTTCAGTAGAGTTCGTAAAATTCTAAAAATAGAAAAAAAAGTAAAGAAACTCTAGAAGTTCGTAAGAAGAGTTTGAGGCATGGTTTCCAGTCTGCAAGCAAAATGATACATTTAAATACTGTTTAGCAGTGAGCTTAGCTCTGTGCTCAACTTAACTTTATATTGCTACCCCGCTGGAATACCCCGCCGTTAAATGATACCACAACCAGTCACATACTGACAACGGCCCGACCTGTCCTAGCACTACGCTTTTTATGCTGAGCCTCAAGTAAGGGAGTACCATTGTTATATAGTCTTTGGAATGGCCCAGCCGGGGACTGAACACACTATATTCCAAAGTAGACCCAACTCCACGGTTTTGCATGTAACACTAACAGTTTGTTTGTATGGTGTTTTACGTGATTTTCAACACATATAAGGTTATAAATTATATGACGGTCGCCTGTTTGTGGTTGGTGCAGACAACCCACTTTTCCTGGGTATGACAAATACTGTACACCTCCCGCCATCCGTAAGAATCGACACTTTCTCACTTACAAGTCGGACTCCCAGTGGGATTCGAACTCGCAGCGGTGAGAGGCAAGAAGGTTTACAACGCAACGTCGTTAACCCCTCGGCCACGCAGGTAAGTATTAATTATCCAGTAGAAGTTGCTTCTTTACACACACATTGTGGATATAATAAAGCTTACTCTACCCAAATCCATGTTCAGTAGACTCATTAAACATAACATAAAATTATATATAATAAGTGTCAATGTAATTAGGCTAAAGACATGTTTTCTTTGCAAAACAACATTTCATCCGTCCTTATATTATGCGTATGTCCCGGTCGGTTATTAAACACACGACATCCAGCATGCGTCAAAAATGAACTAATCTAGGTTCAATATACATTTAACCTAAACTAAAATCTCAAATCCACGAGCTAAAAGTGCTTTATAAGTATAAATTATCCATATAATGTTGCATAGTTACACTAATATAGTGGGCCGAAAACATGTAACTCTACCGAATACACACTAAACATACCAGAAAAGCATATAATTATAATAATTACCAATGCAATTTACATACAAACCTGTTTCCTTACAAATGGATTCTAAATCCGGCCAATTATATCTGTGTGCGGTATGAATTTTAAGATTCAACTTCATTAACGGCTTAATGGGATACCACAGTCATTTGCGTAACATTAATTATAGACACAGCGGGGTCATTACCATAAATCACGCAACTGACCATATAGTATCCCATTAGGCTATTACGTAATGACATTAAGAGTCAACACATTTGCATATTGAAATCCATATAGCACACTTATATTTAACCGGATTTAGAGTCCTTGATTCAAGTTGCAAATGCAATAATAAATCAGAGTAGGACGGAGGAAGGGTGGAAAATTACCACTTTTTTGCGAGCATAAAATGTCTATATTCCTGACAGATATCGTTTATACGAACACCATTTTGGTCCAAAAATGAAAAATTATTCGGGAACCAACATTCAGTACGGGAGTCACCTCCTCCCAATATTTCCACTACTCGGGACTTCGCACCCCGTATTAGGAGTACGTTTAAAGCAGGCTACGCACCTGACACTGGCACGTTAGTTTAGTCGACTGCGGGTAATGAACGGTTTTAGCTGACAATCCTCTGTCAAGACTTAAGGATGGGATTCTTGATATTTTCTGTACGTTTACACCTGTAAATTCAATAAAGTGTAATTTCAATCTCTCTGAGGTGGTTCTAAATAACCTTTAATATGTTGATGAGCCGTAAACAAAATTCAGTTCAATTAAGTTTCCTTATTTAGTCATTATCTCACCACTCCACACGTTATAATAACACTTTCCACTCTCTCTGGGGTATAGACATCAACTGACGTGTATGCTCTGAGGCGGCTCTATATAACATGTAATGTGTTGATGAGGCGTTACAAAAGATTCAATTAAAATTTAACTTTTAATTTAGTCATTATTTCACCATGCAATACGTTATAATACATGTACCACTTTCTACGCTCTCTGGTGGTATAGACATCAATTGAAGTCTGTGCTCTGAGGCGGCTCTAAATGTCGTAGTATGTGTTGATTAGCCGTTAAACAAGTATCAGTTCAACTGAATTGACTTATTTAGTCCTTATTTCACCACTCAATACGTTATACAATCACATTCCTTTCTCGCTGTGGCGGCACTAAATAACTTATAATGTGTTGGTGAGCCGTTAAGCAATACTCAATTCGATTCAATTATTAAGCTATACTATCACATTCCCCCTCTCTCTGGGGTGGCTCTAATTAACTAAATACTCTCCCTAGATAAAATACAAGTTATATACTTGCTTCATGGAATTTCATAAGAATACATGAGTTTATTTATAACATACTTGAAGCATGTGTTTTACCTGTATTTCATCAGTGGATCCGTGAGATTCTCACGCACTTATATATCAGTTTATATATTTATGACATCTATGAAACATCTGTATAACGTGTATTTCATCCTTGCTTCCGTGTGATTCTCACGCACTCATACGTTTATTTATGACATCTATGAAGGATGTATATATTACCTTTATTTTATCCTTGGATTGGTGTGATTCGCACGCATACATTCGTTTATTTATGACATATATGAAGCGTGTGTATTACCTGTATTTGATCCGTGTGATTCTCACGCATACATTAGTTTACTTATAACATCTATGAAGCATGTGTATTACCTGTATTTCTCACGCATACTTTAGTTATTTATGACATCCATGAAGCCTGTGTATTACCTGTATTTGGTCCGTGTGATTCTCACGCATACATTCGTTTATTTATGACATCTATGAAGCATCTGTATTACCTGGATTTCATCCTTGGATCTGTGTGATTCTCACGCATGTATTAGTTTATTTATTTCATTTATGAAGCATGTGTATTGCCTGTATTTCATCCTTGGATCCGTGTGATACTCACGCATACATTCGTTTATTTATGACATCTATGAAGCATCAGTATTACCTGGATTTCATCCTTGGATCTGTGAGATTCTCACGCATGTATTAGTTTATTTATTTCATCTATGAAGCATGTGTATTACCTGTATTTTATCCGTGGGATTCTCACGCATACATTCATTTACTTATATATGAAGCATGTATATTAATTGCATTTCATCCTTGGATTCGTGCGATTCTCACGCATACATTAGTTTATTTATGACATCTTTGAAGCATGTGTATTACCTGGATTTCATCCTTGGATCTGTGTGATTCTCACGCATGCATTAGTTTATTTATTTCATCTATGAAGCATGTGTATTGCCTGTATTAAATCCTTGGATCCGTGTGATTCTCACGCATACATTCGTTTAATTATGACATCTATGAAGCATGTGTATTACCTGTATTTCATCCGTGTGATTCTCAAGCATACATTCGTTTAGTTATGACATCTTTGAAGCATGTGTATTACCTGTATTTCATCCGTGTGATTCTCACGCATACATTCGTTTACTTATGACATATATGAAGGATGTGTATTACCTGTATTTCATCCTTGGATCCGTGTGATTCTCACGCACACATTCGTTTATTTATGACATCTATGAAGCATATGTATTTCCTGTATTTCATCCGTGTGATTCTCACGCATATATTCGTTGGCTTATGACATATATGAACCATGTGTATTACCTGTATTTGTTCCGTGTGATTCTCACGCATACATTAGTTTATTTATGACATCTATGAAGCATGTGTATTACCTATATTTCATCCGTGCGATTCCCAGACATACATTCGTTTACTTATGACATCTATGAAGCATGCGTATTACCTGTATTTCATCCTTGGATCCGTGTGATTCTCACGCATACATTAGTTTACTTATGACATCTATGAAACATGTGTATTACCTGTATTACATCCGTGCGATTCCAAGGCATACATTCGTTTACTTATGACATATATGAAGCATGGGTATTACCTGTATTTCATCCTTGGATCCGTGTGATTATCACGAAAACTTAAGTTATTTATGACATCTATGGAGCATGTGTATTACCTGTATTTCTTCCGTGTTATTCTCACGCATAGATTAGTTTACTTATAACATCTACAAAGCATGTGTATTACCTGTATTTCATCCGTGCGATTCTCACGCATACATTAGTTTACTTATGACATCGATGGAGCATGTGTATTACCTGTATTTAATCCGTGCGATTCTCACGCATACATTAGTTTACTTATGACATATATGAAGCATGTGTATTACCTGTATTTCATCCGTGCGATTCTCACGCATACATTTGTTTACTTATGACATCTATGGAGCATGTGTATTACCTGTATTTCATCCTTGGATCCGTGTGATTCTCACGCATACATTAGTTTACTTATGACATCTATGAAGCATGTGTATTACCTGTATTTCATCCGTGCGATTCTCACGCATACATTAGTTTATTTATGACATCTATGAAGCATGTGTATTACCTGTATTTCATCTGTGTATTTCTCACGAATACAATCGTTTGCTTATGACGTATATGAAGGATGTGTATTACCTGTATTTCATCCTTGAATCCGTGTGAATCTCACGCATACATTAGTTTACTTATGACATCTATGAAGCATTTGTATTGCCTGTATTTTATCCGTGTGATTCTCACGCATACATTTGTTTACTTATGACATAATATGAAGCATTTGTATTACCTGAATTTCATCCTTGGATCCATGTGATTCTCACGCATACATTCGTTTATTTATGACATCTATAAAGCATGTATATTGGCTGTATTTCATCCGTGTGATTCTCACGCATACATTCGTTTACTTATTACATATATAAAGCATGGGTATTACCTGTATTTCATCCTTGGATCCGTGCGATTCTCACGCATACATTAGTTTATTTATGACATCTATGAAGCATGTGTATTTCCTGTATTTCATCCGTGTGATTCTCACGCATACATTCGTTGACTTATGATATATATGAAGCATGGGTATTACCTGTATTTCATCCTTGGATCCGTGTGATTATCACGCAAACTTTAGTTATTTATGAAATCTATGGAGCATGTGTATTACCTGTATTTGTTCCGTGTGATTCTCACGCATACATTAGTTTACTTATGACATCTATGAAGCATGTGTATTATTTGTATTTCATCCGTATTATTCTCACAATTACAATCGTTTGCATATGACATATATGAAGGATGTGTATTACCTGTATTTCATCCGTGTTAATCTGACGAATGCAATCGTTTGCTTATGACATATATGAAGGATGTGTATTACCTGTATTTCATCCTTGGATCCGTGTGAATCTCACGCATACATTAGTTTACTTATGACATCTATGAAGCATGTGTATTGCCTGTATTTCATCTGTGTGATTCTCACGCATACATTTGTTTACTTATGACATATATGAAGCATTTGTATTACCTGTATTTCATCCTTGGATCCATGTGATTCTCACGCATACATTCGTTTATTTATGACATCTATGAAGCATGTGTATTACACATTCATCCGTGTGATTCTCAAGCATACATTCATTTACTTATGACATATATGAAGCATGTGTATTACCTTTATTTCATCCGTGTTATTCTCAATAATACAATCGTTTGCTTATGACATATATGAAGAATGTGTATTACCTGTATTTCATCCTTGGATCCGTGTGATTCTCACGCATACATTAGTTTACTTATGACATCTATGAAGCATGTGTATTGCCTGTATTTCATCCGTGTGATTCTCACGCATACATTTGTTTACTTATGACAAATATGAAGCATTTGTATTACCTGTATTTCATCCTTGGATCCATGTGATTCTCACGCATACATTTGTTTATTTATGACATCTATGAAGCATGTGTATTACACATTCATCCGTGTGATTCTCAAGCAGACATTTATTTACTTATGACATATATGAAGCATGTGTATTACCTGTATTTCATCCTTGTATCCGTTCGATTCTCACGCATACATTAGTTTATTTATGACATCTATGAAGCATGTGTATTACCTGGATTTCATCCTTGGATCTGTGTGATTCTCACGCATATTTTAGTTTATTTATTTCATCTATAAAGCATGTATATTGCCTGTATTTCATCCTTGGATCCGTGTGATTGTCATGCATACAATCGTTTATTTATGACATCTATGAAGCATGTGTATTACCTGTATTTCTTCCGTGTGATTCTCACGCATACATTCGTTTACTTATGACATCTATGAAGAATGTGTATTACATGTATTTCATCCGTATGATTCTCATGCATATATTAGTTTATTTATTTCATCTATAAAGCATGTATATTGCCTGTATTTCAGCCTTGGATCCGTGTGATTCTCACGCATACATTCGTTTATTTATGACATCTGTGAAGCATGTGTATTACCTGTATTTCATCCGTGTGATTCTCACGCATACATTCGTTTACTTATGACATCTATGAAGAATGTGTATTACATGTATTTCATCCGTGTGATTCTCACGCATACATTCGTTTACTTATGACATATATGAAGCATGTGTATTACCTGCATTTCATCCTTGGTTCCGTGCGATTCTCACGCATACATTAGTTTATGACATCTATGAAGCATGTGTATTATTTGTATTTCATCCGTATTATTCTCACGAATACAATCGTTTGCATATGACATATATGAAGGATGTGTATTACTTGTATTTCATCCGTGTTAATCTGACGAATGCAATCGTTTGCTTATGACATATATGAAGGATGTGTATTACCTGTATTTCATCCTTGGATCCGTGTGAATCTCACGCATACATTAGTTTACTTATGACATCTATGAAGCATGTGTATTGCCTGTATTTCATCCGTGTGATTCTCACGCATACATTTGTTTACTTATGACTTATATGAAGCATTTGTATTACCTGTATTTCATCCTTGGATCCATGTGATTCTCATGCATACATTCGTTTATTTATGACATCTATGAAGAATGTGTATTACATGTATTTCATCCGTGTGATTCTCACGCATATATTAGTTTATTTATTTCATCTATAAAGCATGTATATTGCCTGTATTTCAGCCTTGGATCCGTGTGATTGTCATGCATACATTCGTTTATTTATGACATCTATGAAGCATGTGTATTACCTGTATTTCTTCCGTGTGATTCTCACGCATACATTCGTTTACTTATGACATCTATGAAGAATGTGTATTACATGTATTTCATCCGTGTGATTCTCACGCATATATTAGTTTATTTATTTCATCTATAAAGCATGTATATTGCCTGTATTTCAGCCTTGGATCCGTGTGATTCTCACGCATACATTCGTTTATTTATGACATCTGTGAAGCATGTGTATTACCAGTATTTCATCCGTGTGATTCTCACGCATACATTCGTTTACTTATGACATCTATGAAGAATGTGTATTACATGTATTTCATCCGTGTGATTCTCACGCATACATTCGTTTACTTATGACATATATGAAGCATGTGTATTACCTGCATTTCATCCTTGGTTCCGTGCGATTCTCACGCATACATTAGTTTATGACATCTATGAAGCATGTGTGTTACCTGGATTTCCTCCTTGGATCTGTGTGATTCTCACGCATATATTAGTTTATTTATCTCATCTATGAAGCATGTGTATTGCCTGTATTTCATCCTTGGATCCGTGTGATTCTCATGCATACATTCGTTTATTTATGACATCTATGAAGCATGTGTATTACCTGGATTTCCTCCTTGGATCTGTGTGATTCTCACACATATATTAGTTTATTTATTTCATCTATGAAGCATGTGTATTTCGCCCTTGGGTCCGTGTGATTCTCACACATACATTCGTTTATTTATGACATGTATGAAGCATGTGTATTACCTGTATTTCATCCTGGTCCGTGTTATTCTCAAGCATACATTAGTTATGTTTTATTTGGCCTTTTATTTAAGAAATAATAAATACCTACCTGTATTTTATCGGTGAATAAAACACAGTATGTCGTTCGTATGCGAGTAATTAAATCACGAGTGCTAACGCACTCGTGATTTAATTACTACGCATCCGAACTCCTAACTGTGTTTTATTCACCGATAAAATACAGGTAGGTATTTATTATTACGATTCTAACACAACAGTTACCCCCTTGTTTACGCTATTATTGGGGCACTATATATTATCTAGTCGGTCAAGGTAATCAGGCTGCTATGTTTATAGGCTGTTCCATTGGGTGCACCCTTATGCAAAGTTCTGCGTTTCAAAACACTAGTAGTCACGTGACAAACAATTAAGTCATTGCTTCCGTCATATATCTTGCGCTGTATGACGTCAAACGTTCTCAGCTTGTTCAAGCTTGGTTTGGGAGAATGGCAAATTTGTTGTAATTAACATTTCATTAAAATTACTGTTAAGTTTGTCTTCGTGACGTATATTTACCAAGTGACGTCATGTAACGTGCGCTTCCGACGGATGAAATATACGCGGGCAATTAATGGAACAGCTGTATTTTATCGTAGAATAACATACAGCTGTCTCTCTTCTTTGTGTATATGAAAGACTGCGGAGGTCGTGTTAGAATCATCTTTAAACTTTAAGTTGTTTTTTGTTTCTGAGTGTGTTTGTGGTTGAATGCTACTTTTCTTGTTCGATTTTTATATCTATATTTATTGATGACATCTATGAAGCATGTGTATAACCTGTATTTCATAGTGGGTCAGCGTGATTCTCACGTATACATTTGTTTATTTATGACATCTATTTATGACAACTATGAAGCATCTGTATTACCTGTATTTCATCCTTGGATACGCGTGATTCTCACGCAACCATTCGTTGATTTGTAACATATTTGAAATATGTGTATTACCTATATTTCATAGTGGGTCCGTGTGATTTTCACGTACACATTCGTTTATTTATAACATCTATTTATGAAATATATGAAGCCCTTAGTATCACCATCGCGCGCGCACACACACACACACACGTGCGCGCACACACACAAATACAAGCGCGCGCGCACACGCACGCATATGTAGCAACGAAAGCATAAGTGTTGCCCCATCCTTCGTGCCACGTTATATGTGGGTATATATTTCTTGTTTCTGAAGTTACACTGTGCACATATACTTTCGTGCTACGTTATATGTGTATAGTGGTAGATTCGGGCAAGGATTTGGGTAGATTTGGGTAGAGTTCTTGTTTCAGAAGTTACACTGTATACATATACTTTCGTGTAATAGTAATAAAGATTAGTATGTATTATGTTCTTTTATAGCTAATGCTTGTCTGTCATGTATGCATGTGTGTGTGCATTTATGTGTGTGCGTGCGTGCGTGCGTGCGTGTGTCAATAGACGGATTAAAACGTCCTTTACGCCACCTTAATTAATATGAGTATAATTCAAATGTCAATTAATTTAGATGTTGGTCGATGTAATTTCCATTTAGTGTAAATAGTTTTGTTCACTAGAACAACATGGACAAAATATTTCCTTCAAAATAATTGTGCCTAGTAATAGAGCAAGACTGCCGTTGTCCCTTTAATTCTTCTCACATTGCGATGTTAAATGAGACATTCATTCATTTGTAATAGTTTTGGTAAGTAATACACTGCTGCAATGTGACTACGTGATATATGGGTTAATGTCCCGCAGTGTCGATAAATACTGTCTATAACATGACTTGTAATACACAGCTAAGTCCGTGATATATGGTCAACCTCCCGTTGCGTCGATAATTACTCTTACGCAATTAACCGTGGTGTCCGATTAGGCAGTTAATCACCATTACGTAACAACACTGATAAGATTCTACAAATTCGCATATAAGATTTCATATAGCACACAATTATATTTGGCAGTGTATAAGGGGATGTCGTAAAGAAAATAGGTCTGTATCCATATTGCATTGATACAATATTATTATGCATGCAACTATGTTTAATATGTTTGTGAGACGATGCAACTTTTAATTGATAATGTATACCCACACTTATACAATTTGTTAGTTTAAAGACATTTCCTATAGTTTTTTCTGCAAAACAGATTTTCTTTAAACTTTTTGTACAGTAAGTCTGATATATATATATAGACAGAAAAGGCAAAAATAATGGTAGGTCACCATGATTGTTAAAATTTTAAAAAATAATTTGTAATGCCACCGTCATGTCAATATGTCCAAAAAGTGGACTTGTCCATGAAATAGCTAAATAAGACATTTTTGAAGTCTAATCATTTATCCATTGGTCACAATTCTGCTAAAATTGTATTGAAGTAAAGAACATTTAATTACAATAACATTTAAAGCTCATCTTTATGTAAAACTTATATTTTTTTACAAAATTTGTTGAGACCATTTCCACAATTTATGCACAAATTAGCCCATAATGATATAATTTCCTTTCTTTTTTGTATGTTCCCAATAATAGAATTTTTTTCAACTTTCTAAGCACATAGTTCAACATATATAAAAACAAAATGTGCAATAAAAATGATAGGTCCCCATGCTTGTTTAGAAAAAGAATTTGAAACCCTACCCCTATGCTAAAAGGCCAAGTTTTGTATGAAATTATATAGAAATGGTGTATTTTCCTTTTTTGTTATGTTCCTAATAACAGAATTTGTTCAAACTTCCTAGGCACTTATTTGAACATATATTTAGACAATATATTCAATTAAATGTATAGGTCACCATGCATATTGCGATTTAATATTGTTTTTTGGAACCGTACCATTATGCTTAATTTTTTTAGTTTTGTTGGAATTTTTACAAAATGCTATATTTTTCCTATTTTATGTATCTAATAATAGGCCTTTATTTAAATAAAGACAATAAAAAAAAATACATAAAAAAAAATATTTAAATAAAAAAAAAATTAAAAAAATTAAAAAAAAGACAAAAAGTACAACTAGACATCAAAAGCAACATTCCTGTTAAGTAAATTTGTAAGACAATCCATCCAATAGTTTTAGAAGAGAAGTCGCCCAAAAAAGTTGAGCATAGAAAACTACAGCAAATGCCTTTAAGACCGTGGAGTTAGTTATACTCTGCGAATATATTTATATATTATCAATCCTCAGTGGTGCCACTGAGTTCCGTCGGTGTGTTCTTGGGCAAGACACTTTCCCTTAGCCTCGTCCGTCGGATGGGGACGTAAACCGGGCGGTCCCGTGTATCGGTCTATCTTCCGAGGAATCTATTCGATAATAAGAGTATGGCAGGTTCCCGGATTCCTATGTATCCTTCCCCTCTCTCTGGGGCGGCTCTAAATAACCTATAATGTGTTGATGAGCCGTTAAACAACATTCAATTCATTCATATATTATGTCAGTACGTCTACTGAGACTAGATAGCATGTATATAACATGTACCCCTAATTTATCTGATTTACCATCGTACTATTACTGAGTAGTTGAACAAAGCGACGTTACCCGCCCCACCAACCACACCCCCACCATCCACTCAACGCCCCACCTACTCATCCCGAGCGCACGCACGCACTCACGCATATGTAGCAAGCATAAGCATAACTTATGAAGCATAAGTGTAGCCCCATCCTTCGTGCCACGTTGTATGTGGGTAAATATGTCTTGTTTCAGAAGTTACACTTTACACATATACTTTTATGCCACGTTATATGTGTATAATGGTAGATTTGGGCAAGGATTTGGGTAAATATTTCTTGTTTCAGAAGTTACACTATACACATATACTTTCGTGCCATGTTATATGTGCATAAGTGGATCTGGGCAAGGATTTGGGTAGATTTGGGTAAATATTTATTGTTTCAGAAGTTACACTATACACATATACTTTCGTGCCATGTTATATGTGCATAAGTAGATCTGGGCAAGGATTTGGGTAGATTTGGGTAAATATTTCTTGTTTCAGATGTTACACTATTTGGGCAAGGATTTGGGTAGATTTGGGCAAGGATTAGAGTAGATTTGGGTAAATATTTCTTGTTTCAGAAGTTACACTATACACATACACTAAACCAAATTATTAGAGTAGATTTGGGTAAATATTTCTTGTTTCAGAAGTTACACTATACACATACACTAAACCAAATTGCTAAGTACCAACCTAAGACTATGTCAATAATATTCCCATTGTTTTTGTGTATTTTGTGCTTGATTAGATACGGTTAAACTGCAAAATAACGAGTGCAAATCGTCTGCTCTGATTGCATGAACATATTTTAAAACTTTTAAGTCAATATGTTTTCTTAGAAATCAGTTATAACACTTATACAACTGGGTATATAGGATTTTATTAAGTACTCTGAACATATACTTTCGTGCCATGTTATATGTGCATAAGTGGATGTTCCTAATTCTAAAATATGCCATTAAAATTACTTTGACATCATGTTTTACTAGCATTACCACTACAAATGCGTTTGCAAAAGAAATTTTCGAAATATTTAATGTTACCGCTGAATTACTGTTACTTGAATTTCAAACAATATTCAATTTAAAGGGAGGTAATTTAAGATTATCCATATTTCATTTTTTATAGACAGAAAATCTGTGATAAATGGGTCAAATGTTTCTGGGTTTTTTCTATTAATTTATACCAATTTTAAGAATTTTATATCTTTAAGCGATCTTTGAATCATGTTATGTGTTTTATCAGTACATTTCATGTTTCATATAAAGGGAGGGTAACTCTCAAAAGATGTAACAATTTAAACAAAAAATAAATGTTTTACAAACTATGGGTCAAAACAAATTACTTATCATATATCTATTCTAAAATATATTTAAAACAAGAGCTGTCGGAGAACAGCGCAGCTCGACTATTCGATTTTTCAGAGAATAATACATTTATAGCTAGTATATACCATCAGAAAACAAGGCTACAACAATGTGGGGTGGGGTTGGGGGCACAACGTAACTACGTGTAAGAATTAAAACAGATATATGTAAAAAACAATAAACATTAAATAAAAATATTCCAGTTTCGAGCATGGTCGTGTGTGTGTGGGGTGGGGGGGGGGGGGGCAACATAGGTATGTGTAAGAGTTTCGAGTGGGGGTGGGGGTGGGTGGGGAGGGGGAGGGAGGGAGCGACATATGTGTAAGAAGCTATGTGTAAGAATTGACCAAAAAAACACAGAAATATGTAATGGTGGGGGAGTGGGGGTGGTGAGGGCAACATATATGTGTAAGAAGCTATGTAAGAATTCACCAAAACAACACAAAAGTATGGAGGAAAAAATCGAGTTTTGAGTGGGGATGGGGGAGAGGTGGGGAGGGCAACATATATGTGTAAGAAGCTATGTAAGAATTGACCAAAACAACACAGAAATATGGTAAAACAAAATAAACATATTTTGATTGGGGGGAGTGGGGGTGGGGGTGGGGTTGCAAGATAGGTATGTGTAAGAATTGACAAAACAACACAGAAATATGTAAAAAAAATAAAAAATAAAAAAATCGAGTTTCGAGTGGTGTGTGTGTGGTGGTGGTGGTGGGTGGGTGGGTGGGGGTGGGGCAACATATATGTGTTAGAAGCTATGTGTAAGAAATTACCAAAACAACAAAGATATATGTAAAAAACAATAAACATTAAATACAAATATTCCAGTTTTGAGCGTGGGGGTGGATGGTGGGTGGTGGGGGGGGGGAAGAGGGGGAGGGGGGGGGCAACATAGGTATGTTTAAGAATTGACCAAAACAACACAGAAATAAAAAAACAAAAAAAGAGTTTCGAGTATGTGGGGGGGAGGGAGAGGGAGAGAAGCAGAGCGGGGTGGGGGTGGGTGGGGGGGAAGGGAGCAACATATGTGTGAGAAGCTATGTGTAAGAATTGACCAAAAAACACAGAAATATGCCAAAAAAACAAATATATATTCTAGTTTCGAATGTGTGGTGGGGGCGGGGGGATTGGCGGGGAGGGGAAGTGGTGGGGGAGGGGAAGTGGTGGGGGAGGGGAGGCGGGGGCCTAGTTTCGAGTGTGTGGTGGGGGCAGGGGGGAGTGGCGGTGAGGGGGAGTGGTGGGGGAGGGGAGACGGGGGGAAAGGGGCAACATGTTTAAGAATTGACAAAAGCAACACAGAAATATGGAAAAAAAAATAGAGTTTCAAGTGGGGTTGGGGGAGAGCGGGGGTGAGAGGCAGGAGTGGGTTGGCAGGTGGGGGCGAGGGGGCAACATATATGTGCAAGAATTGACTTAAACAACACAAAAATATGTAAAAAAAGTTTCAAGTGGGTGGGGGTGGGGGGGGAGAGGCGGGAGGGGGGTGGAGGGGCAACATATATGTCATTGTGTAAGAATTGACTAAAACAACAAATATGTAAAAAAAAATAAAAAAATGGTGTGGAGGGGGGTGGGAGTGGGGATGGGAGGGAGCCATGCCCCAATATGGGTGAAGTATGAATAAGATGCATAATGCTATAAGAAATCCCAAAACCAAAATTATAGATATATACATGCTCACATGCCAACATAGATCTGCCTTTATTGCACATTTTATGGGCCATCACAATTTGGGTTCCTTGGGAGCCCAGAATTTGCAGAAGACAAAATTACTTATCCAACCCTTTACAACATACTATAAGGAAACCAATTCCAAAATTTAGCTCAGCTAGGACAAGAAATGTAAGAGATATAGACCTGTAAACACAGCTTACACGCAAAATTTGATGTGAAACAGACACATTTTAAGGGCTATCATAATTTGGGTTCCATGGGAGCCCATGGGTTACAGGAACCAAAATTGCTTATACAGCCCTTAAGATAATGCTATAAGGAAGCCCATGGCCAAATTTGATTGTGCTAGGATAAGAAATGTAAGAGATATAGACTTGTAAACACAGCTTACACGCAAACCTTGATGTGGGATGCCGACGCCACCGCCGACGCCGGGTTGATTATATAAGCACTCTTATTCTTCGAATAGTCGAGCTAATAAGAAAATTAGTTAAGATACAAAAGTTGATACTTAGAAATTTTGTTCAGTATATACTTTCGTGTCATGTATATGTGTATAGTGGTGGATCTGGACAAGGATTTGGGTAAATATTTCTTGTTTTAGAAGTTACATTATACACATATACTTTCGTGCCAAGTTATATTTGGAAAGTGGTGATTCTGGGCAAGGATTTGGGTAAATATTACTTGTTTCAGATGTTACACTATACACTATACTTTCGTGCCACGTTATATGTGTATAGTGGTAGATTTAGGCAAGGATTTGGGTAGATTTGGGTATTTCGTGATGATGAGCCATTAAACAAAGTTCAGTTCAATTCAATTTCCTTATTTAGTCACCACTCAATAAGTTATAATACCACATTTCACTCTCTCAGGGTTATATATAGGCACTAGTTGATGTGTATACTCTGGGGTGGCTCTAAATAACCAGTACTTTGTTGATGAGCCGTTAAAACAATATTCAATTATATTCACTTTCTCTAATTCAGTCACTATTTTTTCACCACGCAATACGTTATAATACCACCTTCAACTTTCTCTGGGCGGCTCTAAATAACCTGCAAGAAGAAACCGATGCGTAGCATCAGGGCAGCGCAGATTTTTTTCAAAAGGAGGAATCAAACGCGTATTTATTTGAAAATTTTATTGTTTATACACTTTAAAGGGAATATATCAGGCTTTTCAAACGGGTCTAGGTGTATGACTTAAAATTGATAAATAATTATATTTTCTATTCTGAAGAGCCTAAACCTAATGAATTGAATTGAATGTTGTTTAACGGCTCATCAACACAGTATAGGTTATTTAGAGCCGCCCCAGAGCAGGGTTTTCAATAACCTTTGGTTGAATAGGCCTTTTTGAAAAAGTAACAGGCCTAGGCGGGGGGTCCGGAAAATTTTGAAATTGAGCGCGTCATTTCCTGCATTTTGAGCTATTTTGAATGCCTTTTAAATCACACTTTAAAGTGCAATTTTATAAGCAATATTCCTCTATATGCAGATACAAGTACTGCTGTGCAGTAGTTGTATCTGTATTTAGAGGTAGTGCAGTATGTTGACAATTATATTTATTTACCAAACTTCAACAACACATATCCATTTGAAAATTGTATTCTGAACACCATATATCCACATAACTACAAAATTCAACAACAAATACTTTCCATTATCTCTACCAAGATCAATAACACATACTATCCATGTCACTGTCCTCATCTTTTTTTCTTTCTTTTTTTCTCTTTTTTTTAACGATTTTGGACCGACCCAAATGCCATTTGAAGCGGTCATTTCGACCGGCGGCCGGTTCTTATTGAGAACCCTGCAGAGAGAGGGGAAGGATACATAGGAATCCGGGAACCTGCCCTACGGGAACTCAGTGGCACCACGGAGGATTGAACCCGGGGCCTCCGGTTACAAATCCGCCGCGCTACCGACTAAATGTGATCCCTTATTTGCAAAGGAATTGATTCTGCACAGCAATATGTGCTATCCTAGGTTACCCACCAGGGTTAATTTCAGCATTTTACGTCCAATTCCGTCCTAGCTATATGGTGTATTCAAAGTTTAAACCTTAACAATATGGTTCGAACATTATATTTTGATTGATATAAGTGTTTTATCATGAATCCATCCAGGAATGCAAAAGTTATTGAACGCTATATGACCTTTGTCCTCTATATGTCACGTCTCCTCCATATGCAGCATCAAAAACCAATAACGAATATAGGCTGCGCACTCAAAGCGCGCCACCAATAATAATTATGTTGATGAGCCATTAAACAGAATCAGTTCAGCTCAATTTCCTTATTTAGTCTAGACTCAACATGTTATAATACCAATGTTCACTCTCTCAGGACGTGCATTGAGTGCATTCTATGGCGTGGCTCTAAATAACCTGTAACGTGTTGATGAGCCATTAAACAAGATTCAGTTCAATCTAATTTCCTTATTTAGTCATTATTTCACCAATCAATATGTTATAATACCACATTCCACTCTCTCAGGGGTATATATTAGACATCAGTTGTTGTGTATACTCTGGGGCGGCTCTAAATATCCTGTAATGTGTTGATGAGCCGTTAAACAATATTCATTTATATTCACTTTCTTTAATTCAGTCATATATTTCACCATGCAATACGTTATAATACAACCTTCTACTTTCTCTGGGCGACTCTAAATAACCTATTATATGTTTACGAGCCATTAAACAAGATTCACTTCAATTCAATTTCCTTATTTAGACACCACTCAATACATTATAATACCAATTTCCACTCTCTCAGGATGTGCATTTAAACAACATTCTGTTCAATTCAGTTTTCTTATTTAGTCATTATATCATCACTCAATATGTTAAAATACCATTTATAATTAGTAGTATGTAACTTTTTGAGGTTTTCATTATGTATTTTCACATCAAAAAAAAAATATATATACTACAATTATACGTTAAATAACAGGACACATAATTATAAACTTAGTGGAATCTTATGTAAATAGAAAAGTCATAGTATACAATCTATAATATGACGACGAGCGGCAATAAGAATAAATATTGTAGTATATAATATATTTATTTTAATTCAATGCATTAGAATTAAAGCATCTTGTGTGTTTTTTGTGTAAAATTAATTGTGAGTTCAATTGGTGTAGCAAAGGCAGAGAACGAAATGGAAAAGTGAAATGAAGATGAAATGTTTTTATTTGTTTTAAATGTTTTAAAATAAACGTGCAATCTATGTGCTTCGCTTTAATCAAGGAAGAGCTATATTCGCAATTTTTATATTAAGCTTAACGAGCTGGACGGCGAACTGAAACTATAGCTTAGTTCCGGCTATATGTATTCTTAAAAGTCTGACTTTTGACTGTGAATAATGTTCCAATGCACAATTATATAAAAAACACACTCTGAATATGTCCATGTATGAATAATTACAATTTACATACGGTATTAATACGATCAAATGTACCGTATATATTTTTTTAAGTTCATGCTGTACAAAAACAACATTTTTGATGTGCAAAAATAAAAAATGTATGTACAACTCTGTGTGTCAGAACTCTGCCAAGACTTGAACCCGGATTTCTTTTCTCGAAAGAAAAGCGTGTTTCTTTACACTACAGAGATCGCCCAGACATCACAAAAGAGTGTACAAAACTAGGCAAAACTAATAAACATTTAGATTAAAACCTTTTCAAACTAAAACTATCACTGACGTTTTTTAATACCCCTGCAAACGCATACCCCACAACTATATGTGCATCTCCACTTCATACAGATGCTTCTCACAAAGTTTGGCAAAAATCCATATATATATATAGGACTTATAATAGCACACAAAATAATTTTTCTTAGAAAAATATTCAAGGGGCCAGAACTGACATCAAACAGCACTGAACCAAAACCCCACTATGATGTGCGTATCTCCATATGATGCACATGTTTCTCACACAGTTTGTTGAAACCCCATCAGGTGCATGGTTATAGTAGTTTCAGAGGACTAGTCGCTACAAGTTTTCATTATATAACTCTATGTAAACATGGCTGGCGGCCATGTTTAACGTCAAATCAAAATAATTTTTGACAAGGATCAACATCATGTCATACTGATCATTTTCGAAAAGTCCCATATCAATATTACTTATAGTTTTCAGGAAGTAGTCACTACAAACTTGTATTTTGAAAATCTATTTTTAGCCATGGCGGCCATCCTGAATTCCGGCCAACCTGAAAGTTTGCTAGGATCAATTAGACATCAAGAGCAACATTCCTGTGAAGTTTCATGAAAATCCGTCGAGTAGTTACAGAAAAGTAGTCGCTACAAGTTTTTACTAGATAACTCTTATGTAAATAAAGATGGCCGCTTACAGTCATGTTTAACATTGAATCAAAACGATTTTCGACAAGGACCAACATCATGTCATGCTGATCAATTTAGAAAAAGTCCCATATCAATATCACTTATAGTTTTCAAGGAGTAGTCGCTACAAACTTGTTTTTTGAAAATCTATTTTTAGCTGTGGTGGCCATCTTGAATTTCCGGCTGACCTGAAGTTTTGCTAGGATCACTAAGACATCAAGAGCAACATTTGTGTGAAGTTTCAGAGGAGTAGTCGCTACAAGTTTTTATTTATATAACTCTATGTAAACCAAGAATGCCACCAGCAGCCATGTTTAACGTTGAATCAAAATAATTTTCGACAAGGATCAACATCATGTCATACTGATCATTTTAGGAAAAGACGCATATCAATATCACTTACAGTTTTCAAGAAGTAGTCGGTACAAACTTGTTTTTTTTTAATTTATTTTTAGCCGTGGCGGCCATCTTTAATTTCCGGCCGACCTGAAATTTTGCTAGGATCAATTAGACAACAAGAGCAAAATTCCTGTGAAGTTTCATGAAAATCCGTTGAGTAGTTTCAGAGTGTTAGTAGCTACAAGTTTTCATTATATAACTCTTATGTAAACAAAGATGGCCGCTGGCGGCCATGTTTAACGTCACATCAAAATCATTTTCGACAAGGATCAACATCATTCCATACTGATAATTTCAGAAAAAGATCAATATCACTTATAGTTTTCAAGAATTACTCGCTACAAACTTGTTTTTTGAAAATCTATTCTAGCTGTGGCGGCTATCTTGAATTTCCGACCAACCTGAAATTTTGCTAGGATCATTTAGACATCAAGAACAACATTCCTGTGAAGTTTCATGGAAATCAGTTGAGTAATTTCAGAGTAGTAGTCGCTACAAGTTTTTACTAAATAACTCTATGTAAACAAAGATGACCGCTGGCAGCCATGTTTAACGTCGAATCAAAACGATTTTCGACAAGGACCAACTTCATGTCATGCTGATAATTTCAGAAAAAGTCACATATCAATATCACTTAAGAGTTTTCAAAAAGTAATCGCTGCAAACTTGTTTTTTAAAAATCTATTTTTAGATTTGGCGGCCATCTTGGAATTCACATCAACATGAATATTTGCTAGGATCAACTAGATTTCATGGGCAACATTTTTGTAAAGATTCATGAAAATCCATTCAGTAGTTTCAGAGAAGTAGTCGGTACAAAAAAAAGTTTACGGACGGACAGACGGACGACGGACACCGCACCATGGCATAAGTTCTGCTGATCAGTAGAGCAAAAAATGGACTATATAAACAAGAGGCTCAAGAGGGCCTGTGGACGCTCTACTGGCTAAAGATAAAGTTTATGCACAAGGGGCCATAACTCTTTCAAATATCGTTCAACCAGAACATGGTGATGACATAGGCAACTAGGCTTGGTACTGATTGTCCCTGACAAGTTTCTTTGAAATCCAGCCAGAGGTTCAGGAGAACTAGTCTGTACAAAGTTAGTGCATTAAAACTTTTAAGGGGCCATAACTCTGCCAAAATTCATCCAACCAGAACATGGCAATGATAGGTGCAACTAGGCTTGGTACTGATCATCCCCATCAAGATTCGTTGAAATCCAGTAAGGAGTTCAGAACAGACTACTCTGGTTTCTCTATTAAAACCTTTAAAGGGCCATAACTCTGACAAAAATCATTCAACCCGAATATGGCGATGATATGCAAAACTAGGCTTGATACTGATCATCCTTGTCAAGTTTCGTTAAAATCCAGCCAGGGGTTCAGGAAAACTAGCCCGGAAAATGTTTGTGTATCAAAAACCTTTAAAGGGCTATAACTCCACCAAAAATCTGTTAACCGGAATGCGACGGATATGCACAACTAAGCTTGGTGCTGATCATCCCTGTAACGTTTCGTTGAAATGTGGGGAAACGTTCAGGAGAATAGTCCAGACAAAGCTTGTGTATTAAAACCTTTAAAGGGCCATAACTCTGCCAAAATTCCTTCAACCGGAACACGGCAAAGATTTGCACAACTAGACCTGTAACTGATCATCCCTAAAAAGTTTTGTTTAAATCTGGCCAGGGGTTCAGGAATACTAGTCAGGACAAAGTTTGTTTATTAAAACCTTTAAAGGGACATAACTCCGCCAAAATCATTCAACTGGAATGCAGTGACGATATGTACAACTAGGCTTGGTACTGATCATCCTTGAAAAATTTCAATGAAATATGGCCAAATGAAGGCCCTTTCTTCTTAATGAGGCCAAAATATAGCATATTTCAGAAAATAAAATCAACGGCCATAACTCCGGTGTAAATGGTCTAATCTGGCTGGTTTTCAAACTTGTCGGAGCTTTCATTGATAGTAACAATCTGGTAAAGATCGGATGAAAAATGAAGACCCTATCGTAACAAGAGGCCCAAGAGGGCCTGTAGACGCTCTACTGGCTAACACGGCTCTTATAACATCAATGAAGCGACTGACTGCCATTTAAGTTTTTTTGAAAGTTTCGGGCAAAAAACAGCTTTTTAACTTTATCATGGCCTTGGGCCATATATATAACTAAAGAATCTGGTAAAGTTTGGTAAAGATCAGATGAAAAATGAAGGCCCTACCGTATAAGCGAGGCAAAATATAGCATGTTTAACTAAATCAAGAGCCATAACACCTCTGTTACTGGTCCGACTGGTCCAACATAGAGTTAAAAAAAATAAAAAATAAAAATAAAAAAAATAAATAAAAAAAAATAGAGAATAATAATAATCAAAAAAAAAAAATATTTTTTATTAAAAAAAATGAATCAATTAAAATGAAAAAAATAAATAATAATGAATAAAAAAAAAAAATAAAAAAAAAAAAATTTTAAAAAATTTTTAAAAAAGAATAAAGAAAATAAATCAATCAATGAATAAATATTAAAAAAAAAAAAAAAAAAAAAAACATGAATAAAAATAAATAAATAAATAAATCAAAAAATAATAATTAAAAAATATATCAAAAAAAAATGAAAGTAAAAAAAAATTAAAAAAAATAAAACAAGAGGCCCAGAGGGCCTGTGGACGCTCTACTGACTAACATGGCTCTTATAACATCAATGAAGTAAGTGACTGTCATTTACGTTTTTTTGAAAGTTTCGGGCAAAAAACAGCTTTTGAACTAAATCAAGGGCCAGAACTTAAGAATCTGTTAAAGTTTGGTAAACATCAGATGAAAAATGAAGGCCCTACCTTATTAACAAGGCAAAATATAGCATTTTTAACTAAATCAAGAGCCATAACTCCGCTGTTACTGGTCCGACTGGTCCAACATAGAGCTAAAAAAAAATTTGAAAAAATTAAAAGCAAAAATTAAAAAATATATATAAAGAAAAAAAAAAGAAAAAAAATTAAAAAAAATAAATAAAAGAAAAAAAATTGAAAAAAAAGAAATTTAAAGAAAAAGAAATTTCAATTAAAAAATAAAATAAAAATAAATAAAAATAAAAATGAAATCAAAAAAAAAAAAAGAAAAGTATGGTGGCATGTGGCTGCCATGCACTTAATTTAAGTTGACATAAATTATCGTGACTTTATGGTCATTTTATTGCGACTTTTCGTGATAATTTCTCTTTTAATGCGACATAATTTCACGAATATAAAAATAAAAAGCACGATAAAATATCTCAACAATTAATAAAAAGTCGCGATAATGCTTCAACGTGCCATTCAAATAACGACTTAAGATATCTAAAAATAGAATTTTGCGGAAGACCTTTGACTGATGGCCCCCTGCTATATTTATGGTAAAAACAGAAGTATGATACTACCTGGTCCCCAGAATAACGTTTTTAGTATTTCATTGATATTACAATACTATATATCACTGGAAAGCTCAGAATATGCATGCACTTTCTAAAACAATAAAGATGTTTAAATTTGGATGCGATAAGCGATTTAATAAATGCAACACACAAAACCATCAGAATCACAAAATTGCCTTATTCTAATCGCTAAAAACACATTACTTAATTATTATTCTATTAATTATTTAATACAGCTTTGATCTTTAATAACTTTATAGATTTATTTAGCTAAAGATAACTACTTCCTAACACTGTAAAGATAATTTAAATCGTGTAAAAATAGGCAAAGTTATACGTCGCTTTATATATACATGTGAAATCGTACTTTTTTAGCTTTATTTAGATCTAAAAAATGACTAAAATCCGTCTATAAATGACAAAGTTATATGCGTTGTCCTGTGGGCTTCTGTGATCCTCACGTAAATGACAGAAATATCCGCATAACCAAAATTCTATTTTTAGATATCTTAAGTCGTTATTTGAATGGCACGCTGAAGCATTATCGCGACTTTTTATTAATTGTTGAGATATTTTATCATGCTTTTTATTTTTATATTCGTGACATTATGTCGCCTTAAAAGAGAAATTATCACGAAAAATCACAATAAAATGACCATAAAGTCACGATAATTTATGTCAACTTAAATTAAGTGCATGGCAGCCACATGCCACCATAGAAAAGAATTTAAAAAAAAGACTTAAAAAAAAAAAGTTTGGTAGCGATCCGATGAAAAATGAAGGCCCTCTCGTCTTAATGAGGCAAAATATAGCTTTTTGAACTAAATTAAGGGCCATAACTAAGCTGTTACTGGTCCAATATGTTTGGTTTTCGAACTCGTCTGAGCTTTCATTGACATTAACAATCTGATAAAGTTTGGTAAAGATCGGATGAACAATGAAGCCCCTATCGTCTTAATGAGGCAAAATATAGCATTTTTAACTAAATCAAGGGCCATAACTCCACTGTTACTATTCCGATATGGCTGGTTTTCGAACTTGTCCGAGCTTTCATTGATACTAACAATCTGATAAAGTTTGGTAAAGATCGGATGAACAATGAAGCCCCTAGCATCTTAACGAGGCAAAATATAGCATTTTTAACTAAATCAAGGACCATAACTCCGCTGTTACTTGTCCGATATGGCTGGTTTTCGAACTTATCCGAGCTTTTATTGATATTAACAATGTGGTAAAGTTTGGTAAAGATAGAATGAAAAACGAAGGCCCTATCATCTTAACGAGGCAAAATTTAGCAATATAGAATTTGAACTAAATCAAGGACCATAACTCCGCTAATACTTGGCCAATCTGGCTGGTTTTCGAACTCATCTGAGCTTTCTTTGATATTAACAACCTCTTAAAGTTTGGTAAATATTGGATGAAAAATAAAGGCCCTATCGTCTTAACGAGACAAAAGTTAACAACGGACGACGGACGGACGACGGACAACTCGGCATCCCATAAGCTCTGCTGGCCTTCGGCCAGTAGAGCTAATAAAAAATAAAAAAATAAGAAAATTTAAAAATAAATAAAAATAATAACGTAAAAAAGAAAGCCATAAAATCTGCTAAAGTTTGGCAAAGATCAGATGCAAAATGAAGGCCCTATCGTATGACGAGGCAAATTATAGCATTTTTAACAAAATCAAGGGCCATAACTCCGCTGTGTATGGTTTGATCTGGCTGGTTTTCAAATTTGACCAAGCTTTAATAGACATTAACAATCTGATAAAGTTTGGTAAAGATCGGATGAAAAATGAAGGCCCTCTCGTCTTAACGAGGCAAAATATATCATTTTGAACTAAATCAAGGGCCACAACTCCGCTGTTACTGGTCCGATATGAATGTTTTTCGAACTTGATCGAGCTTTCATTGATATTAACAATCTGATAAAGTTTGCTAAAGATCGGATGAACAATGAAGCCCCTATCATCTTAACGAGGTAAAATATAGCATTTTTAACTAAATCAAGGGCCATAACTCCGCTGTTACTGGTCCAATATAGCTGGTTTTCGAACATGTTTGAGCTTTCAACGGCATTAACAATATGATAAAGTTTGATAAAGATCGGATGAACAATGAAGCCCCTATCGTCTTAACGAGGCAAAATATAGCATTTTTAACTAAATCAAGGACCATAACTCTGCTGTTACTGGTCCGATCTGGCTGGTTTTCGAACTTGTCTGAGCTTTCATTGATATTAACAATGCGGTGAAGTTTGGTAAAGATGGGATGAAAAATGAAGACCCTATCGTCTTAACGAGGCAAAATATAGCAATATAGCATTTTTAACTAAATCAAGGGCCATAACTCCGCTGTTACTTGTCCGATCTGGCTGGTTTTCGAACTCATCCGAGCTTTCATTAATATTAACAACCATTAAAAGTTTGGTAAAGATCGGATGAAAAATGAAGGCCCTATCGTCTTAACAAGACAAAAGTTAACGACGGACGGACGACGGACAACTCGGCATCCCATAAGCTCTGCTGGCCTTCGGTAAGTAGAGCTAAAAAGGGCCATAACTCCAGTGTTACTAGTCCGATCTGACTTCGAACTTATCCGAGCTTTCATTGATATTAACAAGATGGTAAAGTTTGGTAAAGATCGGATGAACAATGAAGCCCCTATCGTCTTAACGAGGCAAAATATAGCATTTTGAACTAAATCAAGGGCAATAACTCCGCTGTTACTAGTCCAATATGAAATGGTTTTCAAACTTGTCCGAGCTTTCATTGATTTTAACAATCTGATAAAATTCGGTAAAGATCGGATGAACAATGAAGCCCCTATCGTCTTAACGAGGCAAAATATAGCATTTTTAATTAAATTAAGGGCCATAACTCCGCTGTTACTGGTCCGATATGGCTGGTTTTCAAACTTGTTCGAGCCTTCAAAGACATTAACAATGTGGTAAAGTTTGGTAAAGATAGGATGAAAAATGAAGGCCCTATTATCTTAACGGGGCAAAATATAGCATTTTCAACTAAATCAAGGGCCATAACTCCACCGATACTAGTTCGATCTGGCTGGTTTTCGAACTTGTCCGAGCTTTCATTGATAGTAACGATCTGGTAAAGTTTTGTAAAGATCGAGTGAAAGATGAAGGCCCTATCGTCTTAACGAGGCAAACCTTAGCATTTTTAACTAAATCAAGGGCCATAACTCCGCCAATACTGGTCCAATCTAACTGGTTTTCAAACTTGTCCGAGCTTTTATTAACATTAACAATCTGATAAAGTTTGGTAAAGATCGGATGAACAATGAAGCCCCTATCGTCTTAACGAGGCAAAATATAGCATTTTTAACTAAATCAAGGGCAATAACTCCGCTGTTAATAGTCCGATCTAGCTGGTTTTCGAACTTGTCCGAACGTTCATTGATATTAACAATCTGTGCAAGTTTGGTAAAGATCAAATAATAAATGAAGGTGCTAGAGTGTTCACAGGGCTTAATATGGCATTTTTCAGCAAAACAAGGGCCATAACTCCCTTGAAATTATTTTGATCTTGCCGGTTTTCAAAACTTGTTCAAGCTTTCATTGACATAAAGACACTGGCAAAGTTAAGTAAAGATCCGATTAATATTGAAGGCCCTAGAGTGTTCACAAGGCAGAAAATAGCATTTTTCAGAAAAAACAAGGGCCATAACTCCAGTGTTACTGATCCGATTTAGCTGGTTTTCAAACTTGTTCGAGCTTTCATTGATATTAACAAGCTGTGCAAGTTTGGTAAAGATCAAATAATAAATGAAGGTGCTAGAGTGTTCAGAAGGCAGAAAATGGCATTTTTCAGAAAATACAAGGGCCATAACTCTAATGTTACTGACCCAATTCAGCTGATTTTCGAACTTGTCCAAGCTATAATTGGTATTAACAATCTGTGCAAGTTTGTTAACGATCAAATAATAAATAAAGCGTTCACAAGACAGAAAATAGCAATTTTCAGAAAAAACAAGGGCCACAACTCCGGTGTTACTGATCCAATTTGGCTGGTTTTCGAACTTGTCCGAGCTTTCATTGATATTAACAATCTGTGCAAGTTTGGTAAAGATCAAATAATAAATGAAGGTGCTAGAGTGGTCACAAGGCCTAATACGGCATTTTTCAGCAAAACAAGGGCCATAACTCCGGTGAAATTATTCCGATCTGGCTGGTTTTCGAACTTGTCCGAGCTTTCATTGATATTAACAACCTGTTAAAGTTTGGTAAAGATCGGATGAAAAATGAAGGCCCTATGGTGGTAACAAGACAAAAGTTAACGACGGACGGACGGACGACGGACAACTCGCCATCCCATAAGCTCTGCTTGCCTTTGGCCAGTAGAGCTAACAAGGACCATAACTCCAGTGTTACTCATCTGATTAAGCTGGTTTTCGAACTTGTTCGAGCCTTCATTAATATTAACGATCTGTGGAAGTTTGGTAACGATCAAATAATAAATGAAGGTGCTAGAGCGTTCACAAGGCAAAAAACAGCAATTTTCAGAAAAATCAAAGGCCATAACTCCGGTGTTACTGATTCGATTTGGCTGGTTTTCAAACTTGTTCGAGCCTTCATTGATATTAACAATCTGTGCAAGTTTGGTAAAGATCAAATAATAAATGAAGGTGCTAGAGTGTTCACAAGGCTTAATATGGCATTTTTCAGCAAAACAAGGGCCATAACTCCGGTGAAATTATTCTGATCTGGCTGGTTTTTCGAACTTGTCCGAGCTTTCATTGATATTAACAACCTGTTAAAGTTTGGTAAAGATTGGATGAAAAATGAAGGCCCTATGGTGGTAACAAGACAAAAGTTAACGACGGACGGACGGAAGGCCAGTAGAGCTAAAAATGTTAATCCATAACTCCATATTTATATGCTATTTGTTTAATACTGCCTTTACTGTTTGTAAACCATCCACCCGTCTGTCTGTCCATCCATCCAATTTATCCTAATAAAAGTTATTGCATGGAAACCAAAATATGACCTGGCAACAGAGGGATGCTCATACTAAACACTAAATGCCTCCACATCTGCATTGCAGACTTGCCGTAATATAAAACACACCAAATTACTGTTTTTATTTACTAAAATCACTCTGACATTGAAATAATTTAAAACATAAATCTGAAAATTACCTTTTGGAATAGAAAATAGTCAACCCCATGGTTCAGCCACAGTTGAACAGTGTAGGAGGGTATTATGAAAACACTACCACCATTCCCATTGTTGGTTTCTCTCTGGAGAAGTGTAGGTCCTATATAAACATATAAAAAGAGAATTTATTACACATTTAATATCAGAAATGTTGAATAGCCAATTAATGCCTCCACTAAATGCAAAACTTCCAAGTGTGTGACCTTGACCTTGTGGTCGCAGGTGATCAGAAATATGTTAGTAATCAAGAAATAAAACATGGAAGTATTTTATTTTGAAAATATGAGCGAAAATATAACATTTTACACAAAGCATACCTAAGCAAAACTTCCAAGTGTGTGACCTTGACCTTGTGGTTGCAGACATTTAGTGTGTGAATGAGTGCGTGCGTGATTCTAAGGATTATAGTTCCTCCGACCTGATTGCCACCAGAGAATCATGGTACAGCTATGCACAGTGGAGTGTAGACTGTCTATGAGTGATTGTGTGTAGTGCAATGTATCTATCTAGTCTACTTGAAGCAGATATAGTTCTGCCACACTGGAATACCAGCCATTGTACATGATACCCCACGCAGTCACATTATTGTGACACCTGGTCAACCAGAAGTAGTACTACCCATTATTTGTCAATTATTTGAAAACCTATTTTTAGCCATGGGCCACCATCTTGAATTTCCGGCCGACCTGAAATTTTGCTAGGATCAATTAGACATCAAGAGCTACATTCCTAAAAATCCGCCAAGTAGTTTCAGAGGAGTAGTCGCTACAAGTTTTTACTATATAACTCTATGTAAACAAAGATGGCCACTGGCAGCCATGTTTAACGTTGAATCAAAATGGTTTTTGACAAGGACCAACACCATGTCATGCTGATCATTTTAGAAAAAAGTCCCATATCAATATCACTTATAGTTTTCAAGAAGTAGTCACTACAAACTTGTATTTTAAAAATCTATTTTTAGCTTTGGTGGCCATCTTGGATTTCACATCACATGAATTTTTGCTAGGATCAACTAGACTTCATGGGCAACATTTCTATAAAGTTTCATGAATATCTATCCAGTAGTTTCAGAGCAGTAGTCGCTACAAATAAAAGTTTACGGACAGACCGACGGACGCCGGATCCCGCACAACGGCATAAGATCTGCTGATCTCTGAATAGTAGAGCTAAAAACCAAGTCTTCGAAATTAGCTCAGCTGGTAGCCCGAAGTCCGCGGTCAGTAAAAATCAAGTCGGGCATGTAAATTTTGCAAGCTGACATGCCCGTTAGATGAAAATGTTACACTAAAATGAATCAGAATGAAATTGGATCGTAAAAATTAACGAATTTGTGTGTGAACTAATTTAAAAGTTGATTTATTTTGTTTATACATTGCTGGAACAAATTGGGAGGGGTATACTGGAATCACCTTGTACGTCTGTCCATAGACGCAATTCTTGTCCGGGCTATTTCTCAATAACTTCTTAGAATTTTGCGAAACTTGCTAGGAAGTATCAATATCGAGTGGACATGCGCATACTGTCATGACGTTCTGGTTCGATAAATTTCGACTGAGTTATGGCCCTTTGTATTTCTAATATACATATATATAATACGAAATTCTTGCCCGGGCTATATTTCTCTAAAACTCCTTGTTAGAATTTATTGAAACTTGCTAGGAAGTATCAATATCAAGTGGAGATGTGCATACTTATTTTATTTGAGTACCTTAAATCAATAAGGATTTCAGATTGTTTTTATTAAATAGTGATAAACGACTTGAGGCCTCCCTTGACATTGTCTACCTTGGCACCATTTCTGAACTCTACAAGCAAGAATATGTTCTAGAATCGACACAATAAGTGCACAATATTTGCGTCTGGATCACTTTGACATAACCATTTCCAATTAAAACATTTGAATACTATTTAGTAACGTCAAGAGCATACATACTGGCTTTATTTTTATAGTTTTTCGACTTGGCTTTGTGTAGTAGGGCCTCCTTTCGAGGAGCAATGGAACAAAAAGAAGGAATGACACCTGCAGGCTGTTTTAGTGTGACTGCTACATTACGCAGTAAGTTCATGTTCATCAGTTCATTAGTATGTACACAATTTGCGATATTACTTTTCTTAACTGCTAACTTTCTATCTAACGGAATATGTTGTAGACAAAACACAGTGCACTAAATAAATCTAAATGTTGAGCTTATAAAAAAGCAGTTCAATTTAATGTCGTCACCAAATGCCATACACGTGAATAAGTTCTAAAACGAACTAAAAATTACCATGGATGACAATATCGCGTTCCTTAATAATAGAAATATCAGCCAAGTATTTAGAATATATTTAAGGCAAGACAAACATTTGCTTCCCCGTGTTTGTACTGTGTTTGTGATTAGCTCAAGACGTACAGTTGTAATTAATCACGAGAATATGGCTAACAAAACAAACATAAGGAAACATGACACTTAGTCAAGTATTTCACGTTAATATTGTCATTGTTCCGAAACTATAATAGTTCAATAGGAAATTCAAATTCCGAAGTCATATGATCTATTTGTTATTCGAGACACGTTGCTACAAAATGATTGTGGGTGTTGTGACTTTGTGTGTTTTTGGTTGACTGTGGTCATTGAAATCTGCATTTATATCTACTTCTATAGGACAATGTTTCTCTCCTTTTGATATATATTATGTCTGATAGCCGAAACTTCAACGATGCAGGCAGTATATTTTAATGATACAAACGATATATGTATATAGGCAAGACTAAATATCACCTTCCGTCTATGCACACCGAGTGTCCCTTTATTCAGTTATGTTTGCCATACTTACTTTTCAATAGCAAAACACTATATCCGTTCAATCACAAACGATACCATTGGTTACAAACCAAATATTAGGCTGTACAATAAGAATCACACAATGAAATATATTTATGGTTATATTTATGTATGGTTATATTGTATTACATTTGTCACAATGACATTACTCATGCATTTCTTGTTGATGACGTATGTAGGGCTATAATGTTATAGTCATTTGAGAAAGAAGAAAAAAATATGAAGTTAACAGATAACACAATCAAATTGTTAGTCTCGCCTTCAACGTGTCTCACCTTTTTATTGAATACTGCTTATTGGTTATGGCAAACGTAATTCTGTTCATTTTAACTGTTTGTTTAAGCAAAGGAACCTAATATATTTATGAACGTTATAGAAATTTTATATCTGTATGAAAAGCGATCGCTACTAAAATTTAAGGTCGGAGATAGTGGTGTCGGTTCTTTGTAGTCTAGTACTATTATTTGTTTGTGAGGGTTCGAAGGGGTGATAGGATGAAAAATTCTTGTTTTTTTTTAACTGTAGAGTATATTTAAAATATTTGTTATTTGGTCTGAATTGTCAATGTATCTTAAGAAGATCCGACAATATATTCAGTGATTTAGATTAAAGACATGATCTTTCATACGACAAAGCAGTTTCAGGAGATTAAAGAAACACAGAAGTAAACCGTGAAATTAATAACTTAACTACTACCAGTATAAAGGAATTGGGATATTTTAATCATGTTTCTTTGTGATTCGTTGGGTTATACTTTGGTGATCAGTTCTACTTTGATATAATAGATCGTCTTCAATAAACTGGATTAAAATAAGTATACCTTCTAGTGAAGCAGGGTATATGTGTGTTAAGTAGATATATAAACGATTCAATATAATACAACAATCTACTTCTGTTTCAGTAAATAGTTAAAAACTATTCATCTAGGGAATGACTATTGACCTCAATAGTCACTCCTGAGGATGAATAGTATACAACGATCTAGTTCGGTCAATGGTTAAAACTATTCATCCAAGGCAGTGACTATTGACCCAAAGCAGTAAACTATTGACTGAGACAAAGTATATATATTGAATCGTATAAACTCCATTAGTTTGCTTATACTTTTTGCTTACTTTTTTACATGCATGACGTCACGTCATGGAAAGCATAACGTCATTCTCAGACTATTGACCTGCAAAAAAAGACTATTGACCGCAAAACCAAACTGAACCGGATAGGAAACGTTCTCAAATCAATAGCTCATACTAATAATTTACACGTGACTGCCATTTAGCCAATGAAAACTACGTATTTAAAATGATATATAATAATAATATCTACTTTTGTTGGGGCCAATGGTTAAAACTATTCATCCAAGGGAGTGACTATCGTCTTGCTCAATAGTTTACTGCTGAGGGTCAATAGTCATTCCCGAGGATGAATAGTTTGAACTATTTACTGAAACAGAAGTAGATAGTTGTTTTATTATATTGAATCGTATAAACTCCATTAGTTTGCTTACTTTTTACATGCACGACGTCACGTCATGGGAAAGCGTAACCTCATTCTCCGACTATTGACCTGCAAAAAATGACTATTGACCGCAAAACCAGATTGAACGAGATAGGAAACATTCTAAAGTCAATAGTTCATACTAATGGCTTACGCATTACTGCCTTTTAGCCAGTGAAAACTACGCATTAAATTTAAAAGGATATATAATAAAAAATGTTAACCTCAACAGTTGTATACTATCATTCAATGCATACCACTCTTCGTGTTAATGCATTGTTCTCAAATATTCTATACATTTACCAAAGCGAAGATAATAGAGCATAGAATGTACACAATTACAGACATTTGGGAACTTATTTTATAATGCTTCAAATTATATCGATAGTGCGTTCACAGTATCGTATGCTTAATGTGTATTGTGTTCTAAACTACTTGTCGAAACATGGGCTAGTTAACAACTATGCTCAATTGTCAATAAGCACGATGGTAATTATATGCTAAATTTGGTTCAATTTTAGTATTGGTTTATTATACTTACGACAACATTACCATTGCTTTACTCAACTTGCATAAGTCGAGTGGAAAAAATTCCCTTCCCGGGACTGCGGCCCGATAAGGGGGCCGCTAATAGGTTAACCCTATCCCTCCGAAATCAGAACGAGGCTCACTTCCTCTTATTCCGCAAATTCTAATTAAGGAGGGTAGGGATTAATGTTGTCGTATAATAAACCAATACTAAAATTGAACCAAATTTAGCATATTGGTATATTGATTACTTACGACAACATTACCATTGCGACTTTAACAAAATTAACATGGGGTGGAAATAAGTAGCCTGTTATGATAGGTAGAATGTATCAAGGGAATTTGAACAAACTGAAACTAACAAGCAAAGGGGAATGATCAAACCTGCTATAATCGCAAGAAATTAGAGCAGATTAGAAACTGCAGAAACAACTAACTGACACTCACCCATATAAAGGGGTCCTGCTTGGTTCACAATACACAAATTGAAGGAGACTCCATGACATCTCCAGAAGAGGTGAAAATAACATGGTGAATGTGGCACGTGCAGTCCTATTCCCAAGTACATGTAGAAGGAACCTCTACTACACCCGTAGCTAATTCAAAGGTGTAAATTGTCAAATATGGTACAGTAAACCGTCCATCTGTCAAGAAGGTCAAAGCCCCGCACCATTGAATAATCGACAATATCAAGCATATCTATCAGGGCCCCGTTTTATGAAACAACTTACGACCATTTTGGTCGTAAATCAGTTTCTAAAATGCTTCACTATAGATTACACTTTTCAAATAAACGTCATTTCATTTAATTTTCTTATACATGTGATAGTTCTGCACTAATTGCAAAAATAATTTTCTACATTGAATGCTAACGTGAAGAAAAAGAAAGATTTTAAAATTTGAGACTTATCGTAAGATGTTTAATAAAACGGGGCCCAGAAGAATATGTTTGTATTAAATTGATTGTTAATAGAGAACCAGTATCAATAAATCCCAATTAGATACTTACATAAACAGTTTAAGTTTCATATAATTAACTGTATAGGCAATAAACTATAAATACAAAGTAACATTTAACTGTGTGCAAATGGGTAAAATAAAACATGCATATGGGAAACATTTTAACCAGCTATAACAGTAACCATCGGTAAGGCTGGTACATGCAAAACATGCATATGTAATAAAGTTTGGTTCGAAATCCCGAAAGTTAGTGACTTGCAGACAACCTAGTCATCTAACTGGTCGGGTAGCGAAGCTCCGATGACGAACTGGGCAGCAACCAAAGGACCCAGAGCAGCCAATTCGTTATTGAGCTGGGAACAATCCCAAAGGTAGAATCTAACAAAGGGGTTGTCCGAATTCCAGCAGCATGCTTTAAGAATGCGTTCTAAGGGAATTGAATTAGACCCTGCTAAGGATGAAGCTCTGACTTCATGCACTGTAGGGTTTGACCCTGGTAGATCGGTCTTTTGCACATTATAGGATACTTTAATGGTTTCCCCAATCCACCTAGAAATGGAAGCCAAAGAAATTTCTTTAGTAGCGTGCAGAAAAAGTGGCAGAAAAAGTCTCTTTCTGCCCCGCCGCCAAAACCCTGAGTGCTCCAGGTAGATTCTTAGAGCCGTAACCGGACAGAGGCTAAAAGAATTAGTAGCACCTGAGTGGGGTAGAGCCGGAATAACCAGTGGTAAGCTATGAACTGAAGGTCGCTGGTTCTTAGCCAAAAACCT